>CM077161.1:173441667-173501449 GCA_039583875.1 Platanthera guangdongensis
GATTCACATATCTATCATTTTCTTGCCTCTCATTCTATAAGCTCGCTTACCCTTCTAGGCTATCGTCCTCCGATTCACTATCGTGACTCAACTCCATATGAACCATTCACTGCTCTTTTCATAAACTCATCTTTCTCTCATATATTTCTATAAACTCGCCTTTTATCAACCATTCACTTTTCTTTCTATGATCTCATCTCCTTCGCTCTCTTCGCCTATCTTTTTATAAGCTCAGCTCCAAGACCATTCACCTCTTTTTCTATAAGCTCATCGAATTATGCACCTTTATGATATTTTTATCGTTATTGCGACTCAGCTCTTTATAGATTGTTTGCCTCTATTTCTATAAGCTCCCTTAACCTTCTAGGCTATCGTCCTCGGAGTCGCTTTCCCGACTCAAATCCTTATATACCATTCATCTATTGTCTCAACGACTATCGTCCTCCGAGTCGCTATCGCGACTTAGCTCCTTATGGACAATTCACCCATCGACTCACAGGCTATCGTCCTCTGAGTCTCTATTATGACTCAGCTCCTTATAGACCATTCATCTATCGGCTCACAAACTATCGTCCTCTGAGTTTCTATCACGACTCAGCTCCTTACAGACCGTTCGCATATCGGCTCACCGACTATCTTCCTCTGAGTCAATATCATAACTTAGCTCCCGTCAGACCCTATCGTCCCCTTTCCATATGACTAAACATTTTTCGTAACCACCCCATGGAATCATCATCTTACCCTTAAACAAAGGGAGTGATGTCCTAATCCCCACTCTTATGTCCAATAGCACATGGGGAGAATGATTGGACCTCAACCTTTAGATATGCTTGCCACTTTTTCGAGCTAGCTCGAAAAACCTAGACTCCCATGGCTCGCTTGGAAAACGTTCATACGATTGCTATCCCCTATCTTTGAGCTCTTCTTGAATCGTGGAGTAAAAGCTCAGCTCCTCTACGACAATTCCTCTATCTGATGGGGAGTAGAAAATAATTCCATTTCTTATCATGGAGAGAGAGATCCAATTTGACGTAGAGTACTTTCTCCGTCCCATCACTAGGAGAATGAAATGAATTTGAGAAGACATTCTTGGGGAAAAGATTACGGGAGGCGGGACAGAGGCCGACCACAACATTAGATTGGAGCCTCCGACTCCAATCTGAACCGAAGGCTTCTCCGTGGTCGCAAAGGAGCCCCAACGCTCCCACGCTATTTGGGTTGCCTCCGCGCCGGAGCCACCAAACAAGCCAAGTACAGTTTGACCGAAAGCTGAATTTTTTAAACTTGTCCCACAAATGGAGCCTTCTACTACAATTTAGAGAATTCGGGATAGCCACAAACCGTGGTGATCTTTTAATCATGGCAGCTGTACAAGCATGCTTAAAATAAAATTTCAAAAAGAAATAAAAAATAACTAAAATTTCTAAATCGATGATCCACACAAGATGAATGACTCTAATGCGGGACTTTGGATGAATAACTAACTATATATGCAATTATATATTGTGAAGCTTTATTTTCTGTGAATACATTCCTATTTTGTGCTTTATATTCATTCATCTATCTGTTTATTCATAAGATTTCAGCAGCATGTATGCTTCTAGAACTTCACCAGTCAAAAAACCAAAAACAAAGAATGCTACACCAGCCCTAGACCGAAAACGAACCAACCAATTTCGGTTCAGTTTAGATGGAGCCAAAATCGAATTTGATTTGTTTGGTTTTAGTTTAGGTTCAAATTAACCCAAACCGAACTATAATCCCCACCCCAAGGACCTTTCCTGGAACATTTAAGGGACACAGCATAAAGAAAGCTACATTTTAAACCTTAATTAGACCTCACAATTTGACTTGAATACTTATAAATTTGGATAAAGTATAGACCATAGGGGTTTATTATATAAAAAAATTTATCTTTTATAACAAAGGGAAAAAATCATTTGAAGCAGCAGGCTGATGCAGGAGCTGAACCACAGAACAAGGATTGCTGTGGCAAAAAGTGAGATTGCTATTTCAAACACCAAAACCATGCCTAGATACATTGAAAACCATGTTGAGGAACATGACACACAGTACAAAGAAACAAAATGGAACTAAATACAAATGAGCAGTTCTTCAGTTGTCAGCAGTTCCTGGAAGAAGTTTCCTCGTTCCAAAACGAGCTGCAGCAGCCGGTATGATTCGTGAAGGAAACACAACTTCGGCGACCGATACATTATACGAGTCCGAGCCACGACGGTTCTGCAACCACCCTTTACCTCCCGAGAAGCCATCCGCAACCACCCACGTGTTCTTGAAGCCGAGATTGGTCAGCGTTTTCGCCACGAGCTTCGCCGCATCAGAATACCTGCTTGTTATGGTTCGAATACAAATCAAGTTTGGCAAATACAAAGGATGAAAAAGTATTCATTTTGAGGATAAGGAATGGGCGAATACGAGCCGAGTATCACTATGTTCGAGCCTTTATTGATTCTTTTGAGATAAGATATCTTTAGAGCGACTACATCTGCTTCAGCCTTCTTTACATTTCGAACGATGCCTTTAATCTTGCTCGGGAGTTCCTCTATTCTGAAACAAATCAAAGTTCTGTAACATTTGCTAAATTTTTGGAGCAACAGAGAATCAATGTCGATGAAACGGTCCTTACGGAAACGAGATCATCTTGTTCTTAGCACCGGAAGGGAGGCGAGGAACTCCTTCCTTGTTCCTGTCTTTCTCTGATCTTATGTCTATTAAGATATAATTTTGCGATGATAACAAGTCAAGAGTATCCTTGTCCTCGTAATTTAGAAATGTTGAATCCATGATATAAAAAAAATTCTTCTAATGCTGCTTTAAGATAATGAGCTGATGTATCCATTACATGCATAATTCCAAGAAAGCGTTCAATTACCTGCCCTTCACTGTTAACATAGCGCAAAACAATATCCATTTTCTCTTTAGTAGATATATCTCGTGACTCATCTATCAGTATAGAAAAAAAAGCATCTCCAATATCCATTTTAATACAATTTATTGTCTCAACTGTCATTGCATTGATAATATCTTTTTGAATTTCCGGAGCAGTTAACTTGTTATTTTCTGGAGCGTTATACAAAATCACTTTTTTCACCTCTTCATTATGATCTCCAAGAAATCTTAAAAGCTCGAGAAAATTTCCTCGATTTGTTGAAGAATCTGATTCATCATTATCACGTAATGCTAAGCCCTGTTGTATTAAAAATCGAATGCAATCAACTGATGCAGTTAGACGTGTTTTATGCTCTTGTCTAGCGAGATCCGATTGTTTATGAAACTGGACCTCAATATGCTGACCTGATTTCATTAAGTTAGTGCACATCACTGCAGCCTGATTGTGAATATTATTGAGACCCCCAACATGTTCTCGAAGTCTACTTAAATCATCTTTCCAATTTCTAAAGCCGTCAACAGTAAATGAATCTCCCCCTGATTGTTGTCTCATTTCAGGCTTAAAAAGATAACAAAATATACAAAATGCCGCGTCTTTTGCTATGCTATATTCCAATCAAGAAGGAAATTGCTCAAACCATGCATAATTGAATCTTCTAGGTGTATTCCCAAACATTGTCTGTGGAAATTGATGATGTCGTGGTTGACATGGCCCTTTCAATAAATATTTTCTTCTAATTTCATCTCTATCATTAACATTATAATCTGATAATCTAACTCGTAACCCTGAATCGGCTATTATGTTGTCCAGATTAGTTTCAATCAGACCCCTCTTTGAATTTGATTCCAAATAATCTTGACAAATTCGTTTTTTCTTAAGATCTGATTCAGAAATTGGAAGTTTCTTAAAAAACTTATCCATCTTTGTAATTAAAAAACCCTTTTAAGTGTGCTCGTTGTGATCAGATTCCCTATACAATGACCATAACCCATAAGAATTAGCTCAAACGTCTACACAACGAAAATGATGGGCAAGACAGAAACACTTGCCCAAACGAAGGTTCGCTAAGCCTCTTTAGATCCCGCAAGGGCTATAAAACCAATGTTCGATCAAGCGAAAGGGACCCACACGATCCGAACGAGTGATGTTGTACCAAAAGAGAACCACCCAAAACAAACATTTCGCAAGGGGGTGGTCTCTCCCAACAAAGAACAACGAGGTTCACCAAGCCTTCTCGAGCGTATTTTTTTTAAAACAAAAAATTAACGCCACAGAAAATCAACACAAACATAGACAAATTGCACAAGAGGAAAGTGGAGCAACGTCGTTACCTCAACCAAGAGATTATGGCCGTCGCACAACAATCAAACAAATTTCTCTTGCAGAAAGATCTGGACCGTTCGCCAGCTACAATTTCACTCCAATTTCTCTTGCAGAAAATCCCTCATGCAGAAATTATCAAAGTTTATGACCGCTATCAAGAAAATAAACGGACGGTATTTGTTAGGTATCTTATAAATTGTAATATTAATATAAGTTAATGCAATATGTTAAAGAAATAACTCAGCCACAAGCTTTTAAAGCTTGCAGGGGATACTGTTAAAGAACAACAGAAGCCCCTCAAGGGATCAGAGGGAAAGAATCAAAAACTTCAGATGCTGCAAAAAGAACTAAAAGACATGAAAATTCCACTCGGCAAGAAAGAAAAATCTGTTAAGTTACCAGCTTTCGATCATGAATCGGGAGAAGAGGAGCACCGACGAGCCTCGATCGGAATCGACGACGACTCGGCGAGGCGGGCGGCGACCAGCGAGCCTCGATCGGAATTCCGAAAGGATGGAAAGGGGAGCAGCCAAGCAGGAATCGGGAGAAGAGGAGCAGTCTCCACTCGCCGAGATTTAGGGCCGGCTGGAGGCTGGAGCGGATATAAGTATACAAATATATAAAATAATAGACTGCGGTTCTTTCTAAAAACCGCAGTCTATTCTTTTATATATATATATATAACTTTCGGGTACGGGCATACAAACAAGTGAATTTGAGGGTCAAGATTGTATCAAAACGAAAAGTGATCAACATGAAATTTGTAGATCTAGGCGAGACAAACAACTTTCATGTTGATCACTTTTTGATTTGGAGCCGACTTGGACCTCGATTTGGGCCCCGAAATCGGGGGAGACGGAACTGCTACAGTAAACCGTTCCGCCTCCCCCGATTTCGGGGTCCAAATCGAGATTCAAGACGACTTCAAATCAAAAAGTGATCAACATGAAAGTTGTTCGTCTCGCCGATATCTACAACTTTCATATTGATCATTTTTCATTTTGAGACCATCTTAACCCCCAAATTTACCTGTCCGTACAGCCCGCATTTTAACCATGCCGTATATTACATATATATTATATATATATAAATAAAGCCATAAACTGCGGTTCTTTCTAAGAACCGCAGTCTATGCTTTCAAAGAACCCATAATCTATGGAACATTTCACAAAATTCAGGGTGAGCAGCTGCCCACCCTGGACCATACTTAGATCCGCCCCTACGTGGGTCCGCCCATGCCGCCCGGTCTTACGAAAACCGGCCCAGTTTACGGTTGGGCCGTTCAACCGGCCGATTTTCCGGGTTTTACCCGGTTTTGATCGGGACCGGTTTTAGAGGCCTTACCGGACCGCCCGGGTGGCCGATCGGCGGTCCGACAGGTCGAACCGGCCGGTCCGATCCGATTTTTAAAACCTTGATCTACACCATGAAATGAGCCTCTAATTAAGCATCAAAATGAAGAGAATCATGATCTACATAATCATGGACAGGCCATGCAGACAAAAACAATTGAAAATTTTTATGTTCACTCTTAAAAAGGATCCGTGTAGAATTCAATTCAAATTCACCTCGAGAAAATAGTTTCATCCGTGGAGCAAGTATGGAAAGTTTTCCCAAGAGATGAAGTTACATTGACTATAATTTAATCTTAACAAACACATTGTCCTCCTACGAACTCCTACAAATTTGAACACAACATCATATGTTTTCTTATGAAAACTTAATATTAGATGTATATATATTTCTTTTGTCACTTGCCCAATTAATATGGGCAACACATAATAATATTCAAACATCAAATGTGTATTGTTCCTCTAAAGGAAAAGAGATTATGTGATACGATTAGTGAATGTGGCACTGTCTGTGCACAATCAGGAGTAGGATCCTCTCCATTTGGAGTGAAATGGATTGTATTCATTTCACGGTTTAGATGTATTTTTAGTTGATCCGACAAATTGACTAAGCTCATTTTTTTATATTTTTCTTTTAATAAAATTTTTTTACACCATTAAATCAAGTGGGAATGCATCTACACCATGAAACGAGCCTCTAATTAAGCATCAAATTGGAGAGAATCATGATCTACACAATCATTAACAATACGACCCCGATATTTCTCACCGGAATATCTTGTACTACACGCGATAGATGCACTTGTTTTCTTTCGTTAAAACTCGGTTTCAACTTTTTTTATAGATAATAAATCCAAATACAATATTTTGTACTACATGATTGTGTAGAATACGACACCGATATTCCTCACCGGAATATTCTGTACTACACGTGATAAGTGCACTTGCCTATTTTCGTTAAAATTCGGTTTCAACTATTTTCTTGAGGTGAATTTGAATATGATATTTGGATTTTGAATTCTACATGAATCTTTTTAAGAGTGAAGCTAGGGGTGCACATAAAGACCCCGGTCCCGGTCCGGGACCGGTCCTGTGCAGGACCGGTCTTTTGGGATACCGGTCCCGGACCGGTCCTGCCAAAACCGGTCCCGGTCCGGGACCGGTTTTTCCTTTGAAAATCGGGACCGTCTGGGACCGGAAGGACCGGTCCTAAACGGTCCCAGACGAGGACCGGTTATTTAAAATAATTATTTTAATTATTTTTTTATATTATTATATTTTAATTTTAATGATTTAATTAAATTAAATACTATTATACTAACATGTAAATAATACAATTACAAAATACAAATTACAAAATTGAATTGCAAAATTGCAAAGTAAATAAAATTTTTTATTAAATTTGAAATTAAACTACAAAATCAAAATACAATTACAAATTATAATAAAAAATCAAAATACGAAGATTTTTATTAAATTTGAAATTATATTACAAAATACAAATTCAAAATTTTGAGTTGAGCACTTGAGCCTTGGACTCGTCTTCATTCCGCCGCGCTCCCCAGATTTAAGTTATTAAGCTCGTCTTCAACTTCAGACTCACTGTCTTCAATTGACGAGACGTGTTGTCTCCTCCTCAAAGCGTCCAAATGGTCCTTGTAGCAAATGCAAATCTCCAAAGATTCTTCGGTCAAACGGCTCCTTCGCTCGTTCAGAATCTGCCACTCAAAGAAAATGCAGACTCCGAAGCTACTGTACTAGCTTGGATGGTTAGTAAATCACGGGCCATTAAGGCCAAAATAGGATAATTATTACATTTAATTTTCCACCATTTTAAAATATCAAAATTTTCTATTTCGTATGCGGTCATAAAATCTTGAAACTGGGTTTTGCTATATAAACCTAATTCGTTTAAAGTACTCGAAGTTCGTTGTTTTTTCTTCGAAGCTAATTCTAAAAATCTATTTTTTAAAATATCTTTTGTTCGAGGGGCGGTGGATTCCTCACGAGGTCGCAATCCATATAGTTGATCGTAATAATTATATAGACGAGTAAAATCAGAATTAAATTTTGCAACGCTAACGTTGTGAAAATCACTAGAAGATTCGTTTAACTCTAAATTTCGATTAATTTCCTCTATAAAATTTTCAACCCCGTCTACACCCATTAAAGGGTTTAAAGCCGCAGCACAAGAAAACATAGGTGGCATATGCGTATAATATTTTTTAAAAACTTTTCCTCCATTACTAATATTAACGGACGCCACATTGGGTTAATTTTGTAAGTTTTAAACGTTTCAGTAATTAATAAAAAATTTTCAATAACAAGCGAGCTAGTAGGATAATAAACGCCCGATAAATAGTTGTTGCCCGATAAAAACTTTCTAATAAATTTACGTAATCTTCGATTATAGCCCAATCTGACGCATCTAAATCATGTGATTCTTCTACACTATTATAAAATTCTATCAATAACGATTTTTGTGACAAAGCCCGTTTAACATTTTGTACGTGGAATTTCATCGTACCGGCATATCATAAGATGGACCCAAAAATTTTTTACCCTGTGCTATAACAAATTTTTTGAAATCTTGTTTTCGCCGTTTTGAACTATAAATAACTCGTAACATAGTACGTATTTTAATAACATAATTTTCATAAAACTTAAACTATCTTGCACAATTAAATTAAGAACGTGACATACGCAACGTGTATGAAAAAAATACCATCTAGCATAGGTTCCAAATCATTAATCAAATATTTAATAGCCATATTATTATTCGAGGCGTTATCAAACGAAATACTTAAAATTTTATCTTTTATTTTAAATCTCTAATACACTTAATAATCACCTGATAAATAGCTTTACGGTGTGCGGATATTCAAAACCTTCAAAACAAATTATACGTTTATTTAACTCCCAACTATCGGGATCGACCCAGTGACAAGTTATGCAAATGTACGAAAGACCGTCAACTAAACCGCTAGTCCAAACGTCGCTCGTTAAACTAACTCGACCGTCGAATGTTTCAAAAAAATTTTGTAAAAATAATTTTGATTGCAGGTAAGCTTGTAAAGCATCACGTCGAGTTGTAGTACGACTTACCTGTTGATATTTTTGGTTGAAGTGCTTCGTGTATGTAAGACGTCATTTCGTCGTTGTCGTAGTGGTTGAACGGAAGTCCGCTTTTGATGACATTCTCCATTTGTCGCTCCCGTTGTCGAGCTTGGTCATACGTCCAAATGTGCCCGATCGTCGAAATTTGAGCTTGGTTGGCCTCCGACGGGGCTTGTTTGGAAAGACACGATTTGTTGTGTCGGGCGAGCGTTGTGTTGCTACTATTAGCGGCCATAAGCTTCGCGCAAAGTTTGCACTTCGCCTTAATTTCACCGCCGATCCGCACTTTGTCGAAGTTATCCCATACCGCCGCTTTATGTCGGTGCTCAACGATCTCATGATCGACGGACGCTGAGGAGGACGCCGGCATGGAGGAGGAGGAAGCCTTAAACACGAGTATGAGTGAGAGAGAGTGAGAGAGGTAGTGAGAGAGATAGTGAGAGAGAGAGAGAAAGAAATATGAGAGAGGGGGGGGGGGGGGGGTTTAAATAAAAAAAATTTATTTTTTTTTATTTAAAATAGAGCCAAACGGCTCTTTATATGAGCCTGCCACGTGGCAGGCTCATATAAAGAGCCGTTCGGCTCTTTTAATGAGCCTGCCACGTGGCAGGCTCATTAAAAGAGCCGTTCGGCTCTTTTAATGAGAGCCGAACGACTCTCATTAAAAGAGCCGTTAACGGCTCTTTTAATAGAGCCATTAACGGCTCTTTAAAAGAGCCGTTAAGGCTCTATTAAAAGAGCCGTTAAGGCTCTATTAAAAGAGCTGTTAAGGCTCTTTTAATAGAGCCGTTAACGGTTCTATTAAAAGAGCCTTAACGACTCTTTTAGCCGGTCCCGACCGGTCCCGAAACCGGTCCCGGACCGGGACCGGTTTTTACCCTTTTTACATGGACTGGCGGGGACCACAGGACCGGTCCGGGACCGGACCGGTCCTAACCGGGACCGGTCTCTGTCCGGTCCCAACCGGTCCGGTCCCAACCGGACCGGTTGGGACCGGTTTTTTTGTGCACACCTAAGTGAAGCACATACAAAAAGCTTTCTCAAAAGATGACGTTACATTGACTATAATTTAATCTTAACAAACACATTGTCCTCACACTCCTGCAAATTTGAACACAACCTCATATATTTTCTTAAGAAAACTTCGAGCTAAATCAAGCAACCAAGGGAAGAAAAGCATTAACAAGAATCATTCCATGTGCAAGCCATAAATAGAATATGCAATACAAAAGGCTAGACATGCAAGGCAAGTCTCATTATAGTATTTATTCCCACTTCATTGCATCCTTCAAAACAAAGCAAAAGCCACTTCTCTCTTTTCTCCTCCACATTTAAGGTCCCCCAAAACCCTAATTTCATGATATCACCATGAAGACTTATAAGCTCTTTGCTTAGCTCTATCACTATGGTAATATAACATTCAATGAATCAATGAAGTCAACCAGAATATAAACAAAATTGTGACCACCAATCGCTTTCAAGTTGCCACCTAACCTAATCTGAGCATATTCAATATACCTATGTGGAAGATGATGAAGAGGTTGAAGAAGCTTCCAAGAACTGCATCCAATATTATAAACAAAGCTATTAAGAAGAAGAAGAAGAGACTTCCTCAGCCCCCTCCTTCTCCTCCTCTTCTTCCACAACCACCACCGTCGCCGGCGAAGATGCCATCGTCCCACAGCAGACCCTTCGTTTTCCCACAAACAAACTCTCCCATCCTCCCTGATCCGTCCACCTTCTTCTCCCCCGGACTCCTCTCTTCTCCTCTCCCCACCAACTCTTTCTTCCAGAACTTCGTCCTCAAAAATGGCGATCAGCCGGAGTATATTCATCCTTACCTCATCAAATCGTCCTCTTCGTCCGTCTCCATCTCCTACCCTTCCCGCTTCGCGACGGCGTCCTTCATCTATCAAACCTTCGTCCCCGATCTAACCATCTCCTCTCCTTCTTCCCCCCCTTCCCAATCCAACCACATCATCTCTTCCTTCAACGATCTCAGCGTAACCCTCGATCTTCCCCCTTCCCTACGCTTCTTCCTCGTCCGCGGCAGCCCATTCGTCACCGCCTCGACTCTCGCCGGCGCGGCGGCGCCCGCCCCTCTATCCATCACCTCCATCCACGCCTTCCTATCCGTTCGACCCAACCCCTCCTTCACCAAACACACTTTCGAGCTCAACAGCGGACAGACCTTCCTCTGCTACTCATCCTCGCCTCTTCGCTTCGAGATTTCCGGCACAACCCAACTAATCGCCACCGGCGGCTATGCCGGAATCGTCCGCATCGCCTTCCTCCCAGACCCCAGCTATGAATCCATCCTCGATCAGTTCTCCTCCTGCTATCCCGTCTCCGGCGACGCCTCCTTTAGCCGGCCGGGGTGCATTGAGTATCGCTGGGAGAAGAAGGGGTGGGGAGATCTTCTCCTCCTTGCCCACCCTCTCCATCTCCGGCTCCTCGACGCCGATTCCTCCGCCGTATTAGAAAACTTCAAGTACCGGAGCATCGACGGAGATCTCGTCGGCGTCGTTGGTGATTCCTGGCTGCTGAAAACGGATCTCGTTTCCACCACATGGTGTTCCACAAACGGTCTCAATGAGGACGGCGTGCAAGAGATCATCTCCGCCCTATCAAAAGACATTAACGATCTCAATACCTCCCCGATTCAAACTACTTCGTCCTACTTCTATGGAAAAGCCATTGCTAGGGCGGCGCGCTTAGCCCTAATTGCTCACGAGGCCAACTTCTCCGACGGCATCCCCACTGTTCTACAGTTCCTGAGGAGCTCCATCACCCCATGGCTTGATGGAAGCTTCAACGGAAACGGATTCCTATATGAATCTAAATGGGGCGGTCTCGTCTCCAAACAGGGATCCACCGATTCAGGCGCAGATTTCGGATTCGGCGTCTATAATGATCACCATTATCACCTCGGCTACTTCCTCTACGCCATTGCTGTGCTGGCCAAGTTCGATCCAGCATGGGGGAGGAAGTTCCGACCTCAGGCTTACTCAATCTTGGCGGATTTCATGAACTTGTCTCGTAGATCGGGTTCAAGCTATGCCAGATTGCGATGCTTTGATCCCTGGAAGTTGCATTCTTGGGCTGGGGGGCTTACAGAGTTTGCAGATGGGAGGAACCAGGAGAGCACCAGCGAGGCGGTGAACGCTTACTACTCCGCTGCTCTCTTGGGCCTGAGCTACGGCGACGCCCATCTGGCGGCGATCGGGTCGACGCTGGCGTCGCTGGAGATTGCCGCCGCTGAGACCTGGTGGCATGTGAGGGAGGGGGAGGGAATGTATGAGGATGGTTTCAGCAGGGAGAATAGAGTTGTAGGGGTTTTGTGGGCTAACAAAAGAGACAGTGGGCTATGGTTTGCTCCTCCTGAATGGAGAGAATGTAGGATGGGGATTCAAGTTCTGCCATTGCTGCCCATAACTGAAGATCTTTTTAGGGATGTTGGGTTCTTGAAGGAGCTGGTCAAGTGGACATTGCCGGCGCTTACGAGGGAGGGGGTTGCTGAAGGTTGGAAGGGGTTTGTGTATGGCATGGAGGGAGTTTATGATAAGGAGAATGCATTGGTGAAGATAAGGAGTTTGAATGGGTTTGATGATGGAAACTCACTGTCAAATTTGTTGTGGTGGGTTCATAGCAGAGGAGAGGAGGGAGGGGTGAGTGGTGGCTGGTTTGGTCACTACTGTCACTGATGAGTTTCTATGAAAATTGAGAAGGTTTGGAGCTGCCAGGGAATGCCAGAAATCAATAAAACTGTAAGTTTTTTTTTTGCATTTACTTTTGAGAATCAATGAATAATGCTTTAACTTTAGAGAACCTTAGATACTGAAGTTCTGGCATTTTTCTTCTGTAGCTTGGATTTGCCTATATTCATGTATATAGCAACGTTTTTAAAACCGGATCGGACCGGCCGGTTCAACCGGTCGGACCGTGAACCGGCTAGGTAACCGGTCCTGTCAAGCCTAAGAACCGCCTCACTGCCTCAGTCAAGAACTGTGGGAGAACCGCCTAACCGGGCGGGCTAACCGGGGACCCGCGAACCGGCCCGAGTTTGTGAAAACCGCCCGGTTCAAAAATGTGCTGCCAATGAGATTCAATCCGTGAACCTGCAGGAATTTCATCATCATAATCAAACAACTGGGCCAACTACCTTTGTGGTTTGGGGCATGTTTATTTTCTATTTATCTAATATTAAATTATATTACTTATATATATATGTGGAGTATTAGTATTTTATATTTATTTATATATATAATTTTATATATACGTCCAATATCACCTCTTTATATGTATAATCTTATATATATAAATTTCAAAGTTTGAGTTATTATTTATTTTAAAAAATCTATTCTCATATAGACAAATTCTTATATCTATATAATAAAAATTATGTTCTCCTCTCCGCTTGCAAATCTCGCGCATACCGCAAAAATAAGCATATATATATGTATATAATGTGTTATTACTGCTATATACTTATTTGTATAATATGCATAAATATATTTTATATAATTTTAATATTTGTTATATTATCTAACATCACGGTTCAACTCTGGTCCGAGCGGTCGAACCGGTCAGACCTTGAACCTTTAATCTCACTAGTACGTTCTCCGGTGCGGTTCTCAAAACCTTGGTATATAGTATTTCCTTAATGACTTTTTGGCATATTGCACCTTCCATTTACTCCAGTTTGGCTCTTTGCACGGCAAAATTTTGAATGTCACTTTGTACCTCCATTTTCATTTATTTTGGCACTTTGCACCCTAGGGCATTATAACGAGGGGTATTTTCGTCCCGCTTCCTTACCAATAGACATTATACACATGATCTTTTCTCAGCACCCCAAATCCTTCAGGCAAAGCCCCTTGAATTTAAGGAATTTTGGCCTGATCTGGACCGAAAATATCCTTTAAATTTAAGCCTGAAGTGCAAAATACCAAATGCAAATAGTGGGGTGCAATGTGCCAAAATTTTTTCCTTAATTCACCATGTTGTTGTGATAATATATGTGTGTTTATAGGCCTCTTGATCAAGTTTTATTTTAGTGATTTACATTGAGTTATGTTTCTGGTGTGGGTTCCCAATTGATTGGGTTCAGGTGTTTCGGCAGACAAGGAAGAAGTTACCGAAGGAGCATTGGTGGCGATGGCTTGAGCGAAAAGGGTGTCAAATAGTTGTATCATCCATTAACCAATTCGATGTCGCCTTTTGCATTGACTTGTATTGACACATTTTTTGTTCTAGGCGCTGTTTGTTGGGGGGGGGGGGGTACTTTATTTTCACCACCCCAAAAATATGTTTGCTAAATCTCGCATTTCTACTGTTGCCGCTCAAAAACATCATTTTGACCTATTTTGAGTTTGCTAAACCTTGTTCTATCACCAGCCACCCATCTCCCACTACTCCCATTTTCATCGCCCACACAAACAAACAAACCCTAAATAAATGATTGAAAGCAAATGTATCAGATATCTCATATTTGTTGGGGTCCAGCCCCTAAAGAGTCGATAGACTTGAATAAATCAGACTAGGTCTGGAGTTGTGTTGGAAGCAGAATTTGAGTTGTCTCTAGGCGTCGAGTGGAGCAGGTACCAGCCGGGCGTAGAGTGGCGTTGAGTGCAGCAGCTGACGTTGAGTGCAGCAGCTGGGCGTCGAGGGAACTGCTAGGCGTCGAGTGAAGGATGTCAGGCGTCGAGTGAGCTGATAGGCGTCAAGTGAAGGATGACAGGCGTCGTGAGCGTCGAGTGAGCTGCTACGCGTCGAGTACAACTGCTAGGCATCAAGTGTGTGTGTTGATGGAAACTGTTCCGTGAAATCACGGATTTCTCTGCCGTCTGATGATTAGGGCCTGATCTAAGGGCTGAGATAGTCTCTCCCTTTGCTCTAAATAGGCCACGACTTATTCCAGAACATTACAATATTTTTTTTCCGGCCGTCAGAAAGAAGATAGTGATCTCGGGATTCTGAAGGTGTTCGGTTTTCGTCATTACTGCTATCAGAGTTCTTCTGGAAGAAGAACATAAGATTCTCAGATTGGTGTCTTGTCTTCGTTGTAAGGATATTTTTGCTCTCTTTCTTGTCTTTGTTTTCCCTTGGAGTTTGAAGATAGATTGTTAGGGTTTGTGACTTTTTCTTGAAGAAATGATTTTCTGTAATTTGAGAAATGGATTCAATTTGTGAATCCAAGGGGAATCTAGGTTGGGCAAACTTAGTGTTTGTTTTCTGTAATCCTTATTTTTCTATAGTGGATTTCTGTGTGGCTCGTCCCGTGGTTTTTCCCTCATTGATTTGGAGAAGGTTTTCCACGTAAAATTTTGTGTTCTCTGGTTGCCTTTTTCTTATTTTCATCTGCGTTTATTTTTTTCTGTGTGCCCGATTACGCAAGCGTGGTGAGATATTTGTTTTCCAACAAAGTGATATCAGAGGTAGGTTATTTTTGTCTGATTGGACGTTCCATTCTGGATTTGGGTCAACGGTAGATGACGACATTGACTCGCTCCCCACCTTCCTAAATCCGGTCTGTGAATTAATCAGATTTGTCTTGGACCGTTGGGCTGTTTGAGAAGATGGAGCAAAACACAAGAATGATTTGCATGAATGGCTAGAACTGGAGCTTTTGGAAGCCGCAAATGAAGGATATTTTATATTGTAAAGATCTCCATACTCTGTTGTTATGAAAGCTGGCTACCATGCTGGATGACGAAGAGTGAAAGAAGATGGATCGAAAGGTAGCGAGTTTCATCCAGCAATAGCTTGATGATTCTGTCTTCCACCATATATCCACAGAATTATCGACCCAAGCTTGATGGAGGAAGCTGGAAGCGATGTACGAACGGAAGAAAGCGGGTAACAAAACTTTCTTGATTATGAAGCTTGTGAACTTGAAGTATAGAGAAGGTTCTCAGATGTCTGAGCATCTGAACCTCGCTTAAAGCATCATCAAGCAGTTGGAGGCCATGAAGATCACCTTGGGTGACGAGCTGCAAGTATTGATGTTCCTTAGTTCTTTGCCAGAGAGTTGGGAAACTCTTGTGGTGTCCTTGAGCAATTCAGCGTCAGATGACGTTGTGTCGATGGAGATGGTGACGTTGTGTCGATGAAGATGGTGACGAGTTGTCTCTTGAATGAGGAGTTAAGGAGGAAGGATTCTGGAGTCTGTTCATCAGATGCTCTTCTTATGGAGGGAAGAAGCAGATTGATGAAAGAGGGTAAGCCACCGGATAACTCCAGAAGTGATGCATCCGCGGTCGTATCTTGATAAGCTATGCTCGAATTGTGTGTGTGTGTGATTTCTATCATATTCGTTGTTATTCGTCGTCTTGTTTGTGTTATCATCATATGTCGTTGTATCACGCTTTCTATTTTATGATAAGGCTTGTTGGTTTGACCGGCCAGCATGACCATTAATAAATAGGTCCGGTAGTAGAAGGTGCTAGGATGTAGGCGCAACAATATTGTTTTTCTTTTACGGTAATTGCATGAAAATAACTCAAATCCGAATTTAACAATTCAGCTTTGAGTTGGGAGTTAGGAATTAAGTTCCTCCTTGATTACTCATCAACGCTTGGAGTTTCCATAACCGAACATTAAAACCTCATAACCCCCTTTTGATTGCCCAACATTGAAACCCCCCTTTTTTATTATAAATCTGAATTTAAAACTTCAGTTTTCCTCTACCTAATTGAAACCCCCTCCATTAAATCCTCTATTATAAAATTAACCGGGCCCTTCTTGAAACTCATGACCGGCAAAAGAAGAACAGGGGGATTTCACCCCTCTCGGTTTCTGTTCAGCCGGCCCAGCCATTTTCTCCTCCCTCCCGTAACGGCTCCAGCGCGTTCGCCTCGAAGGAGCTCCGGAACCCAGCTTCTCCAGCTCCGGCAAGATCGCCGCTCCCTCGCTGCTCCAGCGGCCGCGTCGGACCCCTGCGGCTGCGCCGGACCCGGAGGCCCTCGGAAAGATGGTCGACGACGACCTAACTTATCCCGTCTTCTTCCCGCCCCACCTGCGGAGCCGTCGCCTTCTCCGTTGCACACGTAGTCGGGAACTCCAGAACCCTGCATCGCTCAGCTCCTCCTCCTCCTTCGGCACCTCCTACAGCCACTCCAACCATCTCCAACCCAAAATCCAGCAAGCCGAACAACTACCACCTGCACCCACTCCGTCCGGCCACCACCCCCCCAAAATCGACCAACTTGCCGACCAATCACCTCCTTCAACCACCCCGTCCAGCCACCACCAACCTAAACCGTCCAGCTTGGTGTCGGAATTCTCGTGGAAACTCCTCTGTCTGGGAGATCCCTGCAGGTATACCTCTCTGCTCCCCGCTGTTGCCTAAAACTCATGCAATTAATTCATCTGATCGTATTGTTAGCATTGATTGACACAGGCGGATCTGACAACAGCCAATTAGGCAAAGCAGACAGAGCGTAGAATCTGAAGCAAACAGATCAGGGAAAAATTAGGTGGACACGGTACTGGAGCGACAGATCGACGATGGCGGGTGCACGAATATCAAAAGACGATAGATCGGTGTTGTTGGATTTATTGCCCACAATATCGTAGATTTGAAGAAGTCAATCATATCAATGTCATATATAAAGTTGTATTTGATGTATGCTTAAGTTCATGCATACATGCTAGTCTGTTGGAACCCTAGCCCTCACTTTCATAGTCCTTATAACATTGATAAGACAAGTATTCAAAGTTTGTGACAGGTGGTCACAAGGCAGAAAGGTGGACACAAAGAAGCTGACTGAAAAGACAAGAATTTGCCTAAGTCCACATGCGTTATGTGAAGCAAGCTCACTCAATGCCAGATGTCAAGGCAGAAAGGTGGACACAAAGAAGCTGATTGGAAAGATAGGAATTTGCTTAAGTACACAGGCGTTGAGTGAAGCAAGCTCACTCAACGCCAGATGTCAAGGAGCAGTTGACAAAGTTTGAAAAGCAGCTAAGTCCACATGCGTGGAGTGGAGCAAGCTCACTCAATGCTAGAGGTAAGGAAAGATGTTAACTACCAAGAAATATGTCTAAGTACACAGACATTGAGTGTAGTCTACTCACTCAATGTCATACATCTAAAAGCTATGAGTAATGCTCAATTTGTCAGGGCCGATGAAATAGGAAGAAAGTGGTTAAGTTCACAGACGTTGAGTGTAGTCTACTCACTCAACGCAATACAACTAAAAGATGTGAGACATGCTGAGACAGTCAAAGCCTAAAGCGAAACTGGTCGAAATGTGGCTAAGTCCACATGCGTTGAGTGAAGTCCACTTACTCAACACATAACATTAAATTTTTTGAGTATTGCTTAGTCAGTCAAAGTCACAAAGAATCTATGTAAATATTTGACTAAGTCCACAGACGTTGAATGAGGCTAACTTACTCAACGCCATGTGATAGAAAGCATTGACTGAACCTTTGTCAGTCAGAGACTGTGATTTCACAGAAATTTGGCTAAGTCCACATGCATTTAGTGTAGCTTACTCACTCAATGCCAGATAATAGAAGAATATTTGTTAAGTAGTTTGACGTTGAGTGAAGTTTACTCACTCATCGCCAAGTGACAAATTCTGTCTAAGTATTATGACGTTGAGTGATGAAGGCTCACTCAACGCCCAGCAGCAGAAAGTTTTGCTAAGAAAAAAAATGTTGAGGGATGAAGACACACTCAACGCTCTCAACGCCAGAGAAGCAGAATTATTTTCCAAGGCAAAAAGCGTTGAGTGGACTCAACGCTCTCAACAACTAGAGACAAAATGTTTTCTAAGTGTTTTGGCGTTGAGTGAAGGCTGCTCACTCAACGCCTAGTGACAGAATTCTGTCTAAGTGTTTTGTCGTTGAGTGATGTTTACTCACTCAACGCCTATACTAAAGATGTTTGATTTTGGCTAAGTCCCCAGATGGTGGCGTCAGCAAAGTCAACAAGTCAACAAAATTCAAATTTATTGCGGGAAATCTACAGTACGCGACAAATTTAATCGATTGCCTTCAGTACTGCAATTAATGCAAAAGCAAAGTTGTACCTGTCAATTTCAGTGGGGCCCACGGGTCAAAAGAGCCGTTGATGGACTAATAATAAAAGGCAGAGATCGAGGAAGAGAAAATAACTTTTGGGAAAATGGTCTGGACTTTTTCTTCCTCCTCGGCCATTGTTGCTGAGCTCTGGAGAAGAAGTTCAAACTTCAGATATAAGAGTTCTAAGAGATAGTTGGTGCCATTATCATCTGCACCAGCAAGATCAGAGATATTCTCCGAGGATATAGAAGCAACTAAGGCCTGAGGCAAGCTGCAGCTGATCTGAAAGCCATCAAGAGATAGCTGGTGCCATTCTCACCTGCACTAGCAAGTTCAGAAAATTTTCTTTCTAAGCAAGAAGAAGCAGCAGC
This sequence comes from Platanthera guangdongensis, assembly GCA_039583875.1. Lineage (NCBI taxonomy): Eukaryota > Viridiplantae > Streptophyta > Magnoliopsida > Asparagales > Orchidaceae > Platanthera > Platanthera guangdongensis. The sequence goes on from CM077161.1 coordinate 173,460,774, forward strand.
AGGTTGTTACCCAAGCTGCAGCAACAGGAAGATAATCAAGTTTGTTGTTTTCATCTCCATCATCAACAACAGTTCAGAGTAAATCTCTGAGAGAGAAGGTGCAGCAAAGGAAAACCTTAGTTGCAGCCACTTCACAGTTCCAGCAGAACATTTCCTGAAGATAAATTTCTGGAGCTGTGTAGAAGAGAAAGCTGAGCTTCTATTTCAATTCAGCAAGGTGCAGAGCAGAAGATCTGCAAAGTTGCTTCCAGCTCAAGACTCTTGTTGTTGAGAAGAAGTTAGAGCTGAGATTCTCTCAGCTCAGGTAGCAACAAGTTTAGCTGCAGTCTCTTCTCAGTTTTAGCATGAAAACTTTCTGGTGCTGAGAAGAAGAGGATAGGGCTGGGTATTTCTCAGTTCAGGTAATAGTATGCTATGGGATTATTTCCCTAGAGTTAAAGTTGGGGTGAGTTTATCTCTGTCTAGAAAGATTGACACAGAGAAACATCTCTTGTGTCAAGACCAACTCACCAACCCACTTCTACCTTGTAGGATCCGTTTGGATCTGAGTGGTAGGAGCAAAGTTGCTTGGAGGTAGGATCCGAGTTTGGATTTTAGTTGTAGGGTTGTTTAGCCTGAGGTAGGATTCTATTGAGAATCTGAGGTAGGTGATCATTTGATCACTGAGAGTAAGATCTAGTTTGGATCTGAGGTAGGAGAGTCATTCTCTCTGAGTGTATGACACTTGTGTCTGAGTTGTAGGATCCTTTGGATCTGAGGTAGATCCTTTGGATCCGAGGTAGGGCCTTTGTACCTGAGCTATAGAAGAGTCATTTTCTCTGAGGTAGGATCACTTGTGGATCTGAGGTAGGGTTGTCCTTCCAGCCTGAGTTGTAGGGCCTTTGGGCCTGAGGTAGGTGATCTTTGGATCACTAAGTTGCAGGGCCTTGTGCCGGAGCTGTAGGTCTCGGAGGAGACTGAGTGGTCCTGCGGGATCATGTTGTAAGCTCTTAGGAGCCGAGATTGGAGAAGTGCCTTGTCTAACTATAAGTTAGAAAGATGGGAGGGAGAGTGGACGTACCCATAATCTGGGGAACCACTATGTATTCTGTGTGTGCTTCTTTGTGTTGTTTCCTTGTTGCATGTGTGTGTCTTGAAAGCTTAACTACTAACTAAGAAAACACCTCAAAGAAAGGAAAATCAAAGTGGTCATAAGTAACTAATAACTTATTCACCCCCTCTAGGTGATTTAGCTATCCTTGAAAACAAAGACTTTCAAGTGTTATCAGAGGGAGGTTACTCAAAAAAGACTTAACTGTCTGAGTAGACCTCAAAGGATAGCTAAAATGTTTTCACTTGTGGGTTCAAAAGGGAACCACAAGGAGTGGAGCTCAATGGAGCCTCAAGTCTGCAGAAATGAGAACTTTGAGGCATGAAAAGAGAAGATTATGCAGATCATGGAAGTCATTGATCCTAGAGTCTTTACAACAGTTCAAGAAGGACCTTTCATCCCCATGAAGGTCTCTGTCTTAGATGCAGAAGTCCAGACCCTAAAGAATTATGCTGAAATGACTGAAGATGAAGTCATCTTGGCAACTATGGATAAAAGGGCACATCACATCATGGTAAGTGTCATGGATGACTCCACCTTCCAGATCTTGGTCCATTGCAAGACTGCCAAAAAATGTGGGATACCATGATTGTCCACATGGAAGGTAAAGTGGAGGATGAAAAAGAAAAAGATGTCACCAACCCATCAAATGGTGTCTATCCTGATGTTAGTCTAAAGATCAGGACCCATTTATCACATCCAGAAAGTGATTCAGAGGTGGATGACGAAGAAGAAGATGACTGTAGATGTTATGAGCTAATAACCATGACAGAAGAAGAATCCTGTCAGTATCAGCCTGGTCCAGATCAGGTACAATCTCTGTCTAGTTCTTCTTATTGCACAAGTCATGATACAAGTTCAGATTCTGATGCATCCTCATTTAGTGATGAAGATGACTCTGAATCTGAGTTAGATGTCAATCAATTGATTGACAAGTATGACAAAATGTTGGATGTTTTGAGAAAAAACAATAGGTTGGCCAAGATGCAGGCTGAGAAGATTATCTCTCTACAGCTAGCTGCTGCCCAGCAGTCTGAGACAGCATCTCTGCTAGATCAGAAAGTGAGAGAAGTCAGCCAACTGAAGGTCATCTCAATCATCCAAATTGAGACCATAAGCCGGAAGAACAAGATCATTTTCGATCTTGAAGAGGATCTCCTTAAGGAGAGGAGGATAATGACTAGTTTCTCTAAGCCAAGTACTGTGTTGCCCATGATAGATTCTTTCTCCTCTCAAAAGGGTAAGAAAAAGTTGGCAGTTAAGGGAAGCACAAGAGTTGACCTTTCCAAAGGGAAAGACAAAGCTCCTGTAGTGCCACAGTCAACCTTTCACAAGGTAATCCTCCCTTCTAATAGGTATGACCAAGACTGCATGTATGGTCACTGTAAGAATAAAAATTCTTCTTGTAAGAATACAAGTGTATCTTACAATGAGAGAAGAAAGGGTAGGGAATGAGTGCCTTTAAGGCTCCCCATGAAGAAGTACAAATGACCCATTCTGAACTATTTATATTTGGTGTCTCAGCCCCAACTTTCAAGGACAAGGCAGCGACTTTCACTCAAGCCCATCCAGCAAGGACTCAAACCAAGGGTCAGTCTATCAGTAATACTGACTTGGCTATTTTTGATGATATAAACAACATGTCATCTGCAAAGAAGATAGCTATAAATAACATTCAGAGCAAGCAAAGGAAGCCTGCTGGAAGACTAACTTTCAGTCAGATTCTTGCTGAAAGGAACCTAAAGAAAGTTGCTGCTCCTCTTCCTTCTATTTAGTCAACAGTTAACCACACTGCAGGACATACTCAAAAATGAAGACATAATATTCATAAGTGTTGGTGTTGTGACAAAGTGAGATATTTTGCCCTAGATTGTTGACACAATCCTTCTGTGTCCAGAACAAGAGTTAGTCTATCTGTCAGCAATGCTGCTGGTAGGCAAGTTAGATTTCAGACTAATCAGAACTTATGATCCAATTCATTTGGGGGTCCTAAGGTAAGTTAAACTCTATTTTGCAGGATAGTCTAAGTGCCCATACCCCCATGTGGTACTTGGACAGAGTATGTTCCAGACTTAAGACTGGAACAAGAAGACTATCTTCAGGATCATACACCATTGAGGAATGGACCAAAGATCTGCAGTCATGCAGTTGGAGATGGGTAAACAGACCATCTAGGTTGCTTCTCTTACTGCCCAAGAGGAAGAGAATGTTGAGTGAAATCCTGAAGAAGGACAAGTGCACATGACATGGATGAAGACCAACTGAATCCATCCATTAAATGTCAAGATGCATGAGTGATGGGACAAAGGATTGCTGCCTCCTCAGCAAACAAAGTGTTGTTCAAGTATTGGGAAAAGGCCAGCTGGATCCAGTCAGCATGACTGTCTGGTTGGATAAAGGTTTGCTGCCACACCAACAAATTAGTGAAGAAAAAACAGATTGTACTCATCACTGAGGAAAGCATTAGAAGTAGCTCTTCTAAGAGCAGCAAGGAAGGAACACATAATGCTCAGCTGAAAAGTTTCTCAAGTGGTATCCTCGGCTGTTAGACTCTTTAGAGGAAACTTGAAGAGAATTGTTTGCTCAGGGTTCAATATCATCTAAACTTGTCGCAAGGTATGTCCTAGTCAGTGGGCTGTATGGATAGGTTCTGTGCAAATTCTAAGGGGAAGACTGTCAAGCTAGATGCTCCTATTTAGGGAGCATGTTCAGTCAAGGTTGCTGGACACGTTTGAGTCTTACCTAGAGTACCTCCAGCTCTGAAAAGATCAGCACTACTGCTGAAGTTCAAGAATGTCTCTATGGACAATACTAAGATTGAGGGGGAGATTTCAACAAATCTCCCTGCTTAAGATCATAAGAGTGTCATTGAAATAACAATAGATGCTTCAAAGGATAATGATCTATCTGGATGGAGAGATAGATCAGGCCAAGAACGCCTTATCCTATTTGAAGTCTTAAAGTGAGAAAAGGAAATGAGAGATGGGCAATGATCAAGAGGGAGTATGTTGTATAAGCAGAGATGATATACAAAAGAGATAAAACAATCCAAGTGGTAACAACCAACTCAAACAGTCAAGTAGCTAGAGTCAGAGACAATTCTGTTGCTGAAGAAGTGAAAACAATGAAAGAACAATTCTTCCATCTCTTCACAGTACAAGGAAGAACACAACAGATCAGGGATGATGCTCTCCAAAGAAGACAAGTGATCCTAAATTCAGAAAATATATTTCCCTAACATAATATGTTGTTGTTGTAGCACGGCTGGACATGTCAGAGCTGACTGCCCAGTCAGATGAAAGGAGAACAGGTGAGAAGAAGCACCTCCACCACAGGGTGCAAGGTAGATAGGATAAACAAAGATGAAACCTATCAAATCCTAAGAAGAAGATTGACTACTTGGAGTAGAAAGAAAAAAACCAGTCTTGCAATATCAGCTTCATGGTATCAGGACCATAAACTCCAGATAAGTAGAACACCTTCATATTGATATTCTACTAGTGTAATCTAAATTGTTTGGAATCATGTCTTTCAAGCTGGACTATGCATATGTAGATTAAGTATCAGTTAGTTAGGGAGCATGTGAAAAAGAAGGAACTCAGTTTTGAGTGTGTCACCACAGTCATGATAGTGGCTAAATATCTTTACTAAGCCACTAGTAGAAGTCAAGGTCAACACCTTCAAGCTGGGTATGTTGAACTTGGTATAACTTCAGTTGCTCCCTGTTATACTTGTGTTGCAAGATTTATTTCTCTTGCAGGTAGATAAGTGTTTGATGGGGGATCAGGACTATAAAGATCCTAAATGGTATCAAGATTTAAATGGACTCATGTGTCCATTAGAGATGGTGATAGAGGTGCTCCTATTGAGGGGGAGCAAGATCAACAACTGTTACCATGGATCAAAGATCATCACTACCGCTGCTGAAAGGATAATGCTGTTGCAGGAGAAGAGAAGTGTCATTAGGTCAAGGGGATGAATGATAGGAGCCAGCACAAGTGGATCATTAGACCACTCAAGTGTCAAGGGGCTGCACTGATGTGGTGTATCAGTGGTATCCCCACAAGACTATGTTGAAGTTCACAAATTCTGTGGATACAACATCAGCAAGAGTACTACAATCTCAAGGTTTAGACTAGAATGTCTAGCAGGAAGTATGTAAGAAGATGCTTCAGTTGAGGGGGAGCAAGTCCAGTACTTGCAAAGACAGATTCAAGTGGTTTAACTGCTGCTAGAGTGGCTTATCTGTACTCAAAAAGGGGGGAGTAGATAATCTGAACCTCCCTAACTATTTACAGAAGTCAAAAGGGGGAAGGAGAAAGAGAAAGATGTAAGTGGTAGCAAAAGATGTAAGTGGTAACAACAATTAAGGGGGAGCAGTAGCAGGTGTGCTATGCAGGCAAGAAAGTATGATAACTATAACTTCTCTTGTTATATGTTTTTCAAGTTCATATATTATTGCTGCATAAGTTACTGTATGTCATTAACTCATTTGATTGAGAGTTTTGACTTCTTCAAATAGTGATAGATTGTTGAGTTCATTGCCCACAATGTCTTAGATTTGAAGAAGTCAATTATATCAATGTCATACAAAAAGTTGAATTTGATGTATGTTTAAGTTCATGTATGCAGGTTAGTTCTTATAACATTGATATGACAAATATTCCAAGTTTGTGATAGGTGGTCACAAGGTAGAAAGGTTGACACAAAGAAGCTGGCTGTAAAGGCAGGAATTTGCTTAAGTCCACAAGCGTTGAGTGAAACAAGCTCACTCAATGTCAGATGTCAAGGCAAAAAGGTGGACACAAAGAAGCTGGCTGGAAAGGCAGGAGTTTGCCTAAGTCCATAGGCGTTGAGTAAAGCAAGCTCACTCAACGACAGATGTCAAGGAGCAGTTGACAAAGTTTGAAAGGGAGCTAAGTGCATAAGCGTTGAGTGAAGCAAACTCACTAACACCAGAGGTAAGAAAAGATGTTGGTTAGCAAGAAATGTGGCTAAGTCCACAAACGTTGAGTGTAGTCTACTCACTCAACGCCATATAGCTAAAAGCTGGGAGTAATGCTCAACCTGTCAGGGCCTAAGAGTAAACAGACAGCAAGTGGCTAAGTGCACAGACGTTGAGTGTAGTCTGCTCTCTCAACGCCATACAACAAAAAGCTGTGAGACAGACTGAGACAGTCAAAGCCTAAGGAGAAACTGACAGAAATGTGCCCAAGTTCACAGGCGTTGACTGAAGTCCACTCACTCAATGCCACATCAAAATCATAGAGTATTGCTCAGTCAGTCAAAGCCACAAAAAATCTGTGTAAATATTTGACTAAGTCCACATGCGTTGAGTGAAGCTTACTCACTCAATGTCATGTGATAAAAAACGTTGACTAAAACTTTGTAAATCAGAGACTGTGACTTCACAGAAATTTGGTTAAGTCCAAATGCGTTGAGTGTAGCTTACTCACTCAAGGTCAGGTAACAAAAAAATATCTGTTAAGTAGTTTGACATTGAGTGAAGCATACTCACTCAACGCCAAGTGACAAATTCTGTTTAAGTATTATGTCATTGAGTGATGAATACTCACTCAACGCCTAGTAGCAGAAAGTTTGGCTAAGACAAAAAACGTTGAGTGATGAAGACACACTCAATGCTCTCAACGCATAGTGACAAAAAGTTTGGCTAAGACAAAAGACATTGAGTGATGAAGACACACTCAACGCCAAAGAAGTAGGAATATTTTCTAAGACACAAAACATTGAGTGGACTCAACACTCTCAACGCCTAGAGACAAAAATTTTTCTAAGTGTTTTGGCGTTGAGTTAAGGTTGCTTACTCAACGCCTAGTGACAGAATTCTATCCAAGTGTTTTGACGTTGAGTGATGCTTACTCACTCAACGCATATACTAAAGATGCTTGATTTTGGCTAAGTCCACAGATGGTGACATCAACAAAGTCAACATAATTTAAATTTGTTGCGAGAAAGCTACAATATGCGACAAATGTAGCCGCTTGCCTTCAGTACTGCAATTAATGCAAACAAACTGTAAGTTAGAAAAGTGGGAGGGAAAGTAGACGTACCCATAATCTTGGGAACCAATATTTTGTGTGTGCTTCTTTGTGTTGTTTCCTTGTTGCAGGTGTGTGTCTTGAAAGCTTAACTACTAACTAACAAAGCACCTCAAAGAAAAGAAAATCAAAGATAGTCACAAGTAACTAGTAACCTATTCACCCCCTCTATGTGATTTAGCTATCCTTGAAAATAAAGACTTGCAGGTGCGGTAGGCAGCGACGATTGATCGGCGTGGATGTTAGAAGACAATGGATCAGTGTGGAAGACGATGGATCGGCATGACACGAGAGCGGATCGGCCTTTGCAATGCACACAAAAATTAGCGGATGTCTGAAGATGATGGCCGGCGCTGCAACAGACAACGTGGGAAGTTGGTGGCAGATACGTCGCGGAATAGCAGTGACGGACAAGCACCGACGGCGAGATGGCGGGCGGTGAGGCAGGTTTGACCAATGGTTACTTTTAAAATAATTTCGGGGCATGTACGTATAGGTGCGAGCTATAACGTGCATGTTTTATTCATTCTCGTGTGCGAGTGCACGTGATATCGTGCACAGGTGCACGCAAGGACTAACGTGCTACCTTGCGCTGGTGCGCACGCTGGTGAAGTTGCTACACCGCTTTGGTGTACGCGGGGCCGGCGGGCGCGCGAGCCTTGGCCGCGCAGGGGCGCGAATGCTGGCCACGCGCAGGCGCACGTATGCGCGGTGTAACGCCCCGTTCTGAAGAGGGAGAGTGACGGAGATCTAGGAGCTTACACTGCACACTAGAGTTACCGTTGGCGGTACCTCTGGTCGAAGTTGATCATGGCTGTGGATAATACTTCGTAACTACCGCCCGGAGGTATCTATCGCGACACAGTAACACGCGAAACCAGATGTTTGAAATCCGCGGTCGTGGTCGTCCGAACCCCTTTGGGTTTGATCTGACGCGATCATTTTTCCTAGACCTTAAAAGGCCGGCTGAAGACCTAAGGGGAGGTTTTCTTTTGAGTTCTCTTTCTCTAAACCTTAGGTGAGGAAGAGAGGACGGGGTTTAAGGAAGAAGGAGCTTTCACCAGAGTTATAGCGAACAGATCAGCAAGTCGTCACTAGAGATAGCAAGCTAGCGGTGTTGGGGTTATCTTCCACCTAACAAACTCCGAGATCCATGACTCTAAGAGACCGCTCAAGGTAGGTTTCTTGGAACTAGAATATTCCTAAGCATTTCTTCACATTTTCCTTCATAGATCTTGCGTGGGAAACCAAATCGTGTTGCGTGACCCAATTTGGTGTAGTTTGGGTTAGATCTAGTTAAGGGTATTCCATAAACTACTTTTAAAGTGCCATAGTACCATCTGGGGTTACGGTTTCGGGAAGGGGGAACCTTGTTAAGGCGGAAACAAAGATACTCTTCGAATTCCTGGGACTACCACCAGTGTTTTCTCTTAATGCTGGCGATAGCATTTCAGCATAGTGGGAAGGGATTCTCATCAATATTAACCTACCGCCCGTCATTCGCTCGTAACATCCCGGGGTAGCTTCTCCTTGATAAGGGGCGACAGTACTGTCAATAAGATCCTACCGCTCAAACATTAGCTTCTTACGCCCAGCGGTAGGTTCTCGCCGACAAGAACATGATCGTCCCGTCCATATGGACTTCCTGCTCGGCGGTAGTTCCTAGCGCCCGATGGTAGCGTCTAGTCGATACGGACAGGAGTGTCCCGTCGATATGAACATGATCGTCCCGTCGATATGAACATGATCGTCCCGTCGATATGGAGTTAACGCATGGCGGTAGCACTTACCACTGACGCTAACTTACAACATTTTTACATAGTGATTAAATCGTTGGACTAAAGTGATGTATAACATGCTTGTAACTGAGAACTCGAGAGCTGAAGTGGACCTTCATTCTTGTGGCTTCTTAATGAGGGTTGGAGACTACTCGCTTATAAGTCAAGAGTGGTTTGCCCTTGTGACAATTGACTCGGAAGTTCCTCCCGTAGCAGTGTGGAAAACTATTGCTTTTATACTTTAATTGATAGTCGAATTTTGTGGATTAATACTTACTAGTGTACTCTCTTTATGCATCACGATTTGTTCTTAGGGGTGATACTAATTTGCAGAGTGTTCTATATTTTCCGGGGCCCAATAAGTCTGTCGAGGGAGGATTGTTGTTCCTTGGTGTTGGGATTGGCTTATAGCATACCTGTTTCTGTCTCTTCTGTGCACCCTCTTACGGTGATGGTTGCAGAAAAAGAAAAAGAAGTCATGAAGAGCTAAGGATTCTAACAAGGGGCCGAGTTTAGTACAGTATAGCTTAGTCCTTGTGGGCCTATGAGCCTCTTCTTTTGTGTGTATTTACCCTTGCTCTTCTTCTTTTGATGCTTGTAGAACATTTTTGGGAGATTTGTAGGTCATAAGGTAAATGTCATGTAGTTGTAGTTGTGGGCCTTGTGGCCATTCTCTGCTTGTTACTATTGCCTATGTTTCTATCTAATGTGTTGTTTTTGAGTTTTGCTTAATATTCCGGAAATAGTTTAGGTATACCTTATTTGATAACTCGCTTGTGGCAGGACCCATGCCGTGGGCTAATTACAAGCGGGTTGTTACATGCGGGACCGCATGCGGACGTGCGGTCTACCACGCGTTGTGTGCGCATGTTTGCACGCGCTACTGCCTGTAGTTCGGGCTGCCGCCCTGCATGCGGTGGTTGGGGCCCTAACTGCCTCCACCGAGCGTCGGGGTTGTGCGAGATGTGTCCGATGATGCAGGTGGTTTTGGCGGCCAAATTATTGCTCCACTATGGGCATTACCAAAGTGGAGGAGGTTATGGAATCTCCTCTCCCTCCAGTATGAGCTCATAATGGAGGAATTTCTTTAATCGCAGCCCAAATCTTCTATAAATAAAGTGGTACTCATCAAAGTTAAATGAAGCAACCACGAGTCGAAAAGTCTTATTTCCTTCTAGTTTTGAGATTTACTTGTCCCAAGCCGCTAACAAGAATCATTATTCCATGCACATGCGTTACATTTTAAATAAAATATAGGGCACATCTAAAATGACTATATGCACACCAGTAATAGGTGCACACCAAACAACTGTAAATGCAGGCCACATTATTAAATGCACACCATTATAAAAAAAATAAAAAAAAATTCTCATTGCTAATTTAAAGCCCTGGTTTTATATTTAAATATAAGAATCAAATTTTAAAGTTCGATTGACACAGAAATGATATAAAACATAGAAAAAGATAGCAAACATGCATGTAGATGAGCAATCTTTGGAAGACTCATTGTGTCGCAAATTGAAGAGCCAACTTTGCAGCTGATTATGTGGCCATTAATGCATGTGAGAGTGACTTTATGTGGGAAAGAGCAAAGCTTCTTACCCGGGCTCTTTCTTTTATTCTCTCTCAAGACCTTTTGCTTAGGTTTACCTCTTTATTTGCTTTTATATATATATCTATAGGCTATGGCCAGCTTCAAGGAAGCCCGTTTTGTAGATAGACGTCACACACCTTTCTTTATGCGGGTCGTGGGGAAGAATCGTGTGCCGTCCGATATATGATTGGACAGTTCATGAAATCCAAAATATGGTGTTTTTTGCCTGTCCAGGAAATCATTTCATTTTTGTTCTTCTTGAGGATCATTTTTGTTTGCCCGTGATGTCATTTTTGCTCGCTCGGAGAGCAAAAATGGTAAACCAAGCGATCATAGATGATATATGGGAAATGATATCTCAGACAAGCAAAATATATAATCTTCTAAAGAGCAAAAATGATATCCAAGGTATGCAGACATATGATCTCTTATTTCCGATAGTTGTGCACAAAAAGCCTGGCAAGTCCGTGTTGGGCCTAGAAAGCCTGTCCGGCACGGAAAAAGCCCGACTATTCCCGATCAGAAAAAAGCCCGGCCCGGGCCAAGGCCGGGCTTGGGGCCTTTCCGGGCCCATTTTTGTCGGTTGCCCGGCCCGGTGCCCGGGTCGGACCGAGCAAAGCCCGGGCGCCGGGCTAGCTTGAGCCGGACACCCGGATTGGCGGAAAATCCCGCCAATTAGGCAGGATTTTAAAATTCCGCCTAATTGGCTGGATTTCTAGTAAAATTCCGCCTAATAAGGCCAGCCTTATCGGGCTCTTTGAGAGGGAGTCCGAGCACAGCCCAGTTCAAGTCGGGCCCGGCCGTCCTGGTCCAAGTCTGACCACCCGGTCCAAGCTTGGCCCGATTAAATTTTTTGTGCATGACTATTTTCGGACGAGCAAAAATGATATCTGAATAGCAAAAATGATATTTGAAATCTCTGACGAGCAAAAAAAAGTCTCCCCCGAGCAAAATTAATATCCCAAATCATCAATTCTAAAAGTAATTGTCACATCTAATTTTTTTAAAAAAGCCATTACACGTGGCACAATCTGAATAGCTCCGTTTCTTGATTTAAGATCCGACCGGTGCGATTAAAGCGAGCAGAAAAATAAAAAAATTCGATAGGAATTATCTTGATCATACAACGGGCCTTGCAGATCAGACGGCTTGCAATGCACACATGCATCTTCCTATAGGTGCCCGCGAGTACAAAAAAATTTATGTTTATGAAAAGCGAAAATTTTCGGTCCGGGCAACCGATGATGCAGATCGTCGGGATTTAAATAAGTTTTCAAATCCCTTTCAAATTTTGGGGGCCCACCATAACTCTCCAATTTCGAAGGGACAAAACCCTACCTTCTCGTCTTCTTCCCGTCCACTCCGGCTCTCGTCGACCACTGCCGGCCTCTTCTTATATGACTTCTAAACCGGCGAGCTGCATTGGAAGGAGTTCTGCGCTTCACGTTTAGGCTGTGTCGAGGTAGAAAGCACGGAGCACTGTGTCCGACTGTCCTCTCCTCAACTACAACCACATATCGACAAGTATAAATGCATTTTCAGTTTTGATTCTGAGTGGTTTTGCTGATTTTTGGCTGTTTTATGCTGATTTTCGCTGGTGTTCACGGGTTTTGCATTCTTTTTGTTACAGTCGTTTTAATGAGATCTGTTACAGTCGTAATGTTTTCTTATTTCATAATTGTATTTCATTGACCTTGTCTTACAGTCATATTCCTTGCTTATTTTACAGTCGTATTTTTAGAAGTCATATTCCATTTATATTTTACAGTCGTAATTCAGTGAACTTGTCTTACAGTTTTATTCTTTTCATATTTTACAGCCGTATTCTAATTATTTGTTGAGAATGTCCGGGGAAGTCCAAATCTGAGCTCACGGTGCGTTGTTTCTACATTTAAACTAAATGTCCGTCCTCTATTGGATGTCATAGAACCGAATACAGAAGTGCCCTTGAAGATGCCAAAGTTTTTTTTTTTCGAATGTCGAACCTTCCACAAAATATTCTGCTATTGCATCTTCTTATACGCTGTTACAATGGGGACAAGCAAGCCTTCTTGTTAGGCAATTTTTATCTACGGATGACAATGAACGAGGTTGCGATGATATTGGGGCTTCTAAGTAGAGGTCGTGTGTTGAACTTTGCTAGATTGTCATTGCTGGATTTTACACACAAGAACCTAATTGATGAGCTAAAGATGCTTGCTGAAGAGCAGTTCTCCCCTGACTTGGAGAGCAGGAGAGTCAATGCACTAGTCAAGTATCTGCTAGTTGTGTTTCTTTTTCCGCTCAAGGTCTTAAAGATTCCGGCTTGTCTTAATGCGCTTGGGAAGCTTGCTTCGTTTACACAGTACAATTGGCCCAAGGCCATCCATAAATTCTTGCATTCCAACCTAACTGTGTTAAGTTGAATGAGTGTTCTACGAGAATTCGGTTCAAATTTGAGATATTTAGAATGTTGCACCATTGTTGTAATGATAAGAGTTACTTCAATCCTATAAATTTGTTATGTTTTCTTACTTAAACTCCCATATTTGTAGGTTTGGTTTTATGAGCATACAATGATTCAAAAAATTGTTGATGATCAAGGATGTTGCGGTGGTATCCGAAAACAAGTTACAATACTAAATTCTATTGCAATTTGCCGAAAAAGTTGCAAACTGCCGGAGTTAAAACAGACTCTGACAATGTTCAAGTTTGTGAAAAGACAATGCTCGAAGAAGAGGAAGAAGAGTCCGACTTTGAGTTTGCCGGAGTTAGTGTACACAATTTTAGTACTAAATTGTATGAGCACGTGTCTAAGTGGAAAAGGGTAGAGGATAAGAGGATGGTGAAAAAAGGAGAACATGTTGGGAAAGATTGATCAGAAGGGGAAAAATAAGTTTGATTTGGATGAGAAAAGCAAGTCTGAGGTGAATGAGAAGTCCAAAAATGTGCTGTCAGAGGAAGGATTGTTGGGAATGGAGACCCGACTGCGTGGATTTATTAAGGATGAGGTGAGGCAACAAGTAGATTCTCTAATAGAGGAGATGCTGAGAAATTTTGACGCCCTTAGAAATTTAGTGGAGAGTCGGTTTATTGGTAAGCAAAGACAACAATCATCATCTCCTCATCCTTCCTCACCCCATGAAGCGTAGAAGAAGAAATCAACTGTCGAGTTGACATTGGCAAATAAAACCACTGCTACTCCATCTACTTCTTCACCCATAAAAGAAATAACGTTTCAGAGATTGAGGTTGAGGTTGAGGTTGATTTGCATAGTCTGATTAGGAAGGTAAAGAGAGGAATCCAAAAGAAGAGGAAGATAGTAGGCACCCCATCCATGAGGAGTAAGGACTAGCCAGAGAAGCCTTATATTACCGACCGGTTATGTGATGTCATAGAACATGTTTTGATCAACTTTTTGGACAGGTAATTTAATTGTCATCTTTTCAATTTATTTGTTTGTTTACTGATTTCGTTGATGCGAAAAACATGAGAGAATTGTTGTAGTGAGTGTATCATTTTTGATAGCGACAACATTTCATTCACAAGACGTCTACTTGATGTGTTGTTGGTGAAGGGATGCTAGAGAATACTCATCTGAATACTTATGCTCTAATGCTCCGCGTTAAAAGAAAGCGGGCAGTAAAACAGATGAAGAGTTCCTCAACATATCTCCTGATTATGCTATAAGTAATTTACCCAAGTTGTTTATATTTTTTGTAGAGTCAATAAATTTTTACACTCAACTTTAACCATTTGCAGTATTGGAAGCGTTCTAAATTTCAAAATCCTCAAACTCTACTCTGTCATATTACACTCGATACCGTGAAATCTTCAGAGATTATTTTAATGTCGTGTCACTTTCTCAGTCATTGGGCTTTGTTGGTATGCTATATTAGAGAGGGGCGGTGAGAGTATTTTGACTCTTCTCTTGACGAGCAGGCATTGCGCATAATTGCCAGAGTTAGTGCTGTACAACCCCGTGTCCGGCGAGCGGGTCCCGCCAGGGAGGTCGAGCAGACCAAGTCCCGCGACCCGCACCCGAACGGCAAGACAGATGTACGGCAGAAGGTTTGACCCGCTCTCGCCCATTTCAGGCGGGCGAGCCGGCGAGGCGAGCGAGCGGGTCGCGTGGAGAGCCGGCGAGGCGAGCGAGCCGACCGGGTCGCGGTGGCCGCCGGCTAGCCCCCACTCGCGATCTGGCCGCCGACCCGCCCCGGCAGAAGACAGGCAGGTCGCGACGGTCCGGCTCGCGCTCGCCCAGGGAAGATAGGCGAGCCCCCAAAGCCAGGTCGCGCCCGCCTCCCGCAGGGGGAATTGGAGGCGAGCTGACTCCCCAGGACTGCGCATAGCTGCTCAGGACAGCGGAGTTTGGCTGTTGGCAGACCCAAACAAGGGCTTTTTGGTATTTCCAGGTCAGTTCTTTTGGTTATTGGCAGTTCAGATTCTGAAAATCTATAAATAAGACCCAAGGGGTACCTCAGAGGAGACGCTTTCAGTGCTTCCTGACTCTCACTTTCAAGTGCTCTCTGAGGGTACCTTAGCTCGGCTTCTGGCTAAGGAGGGGAAGCGCTCAGAGATCTTCCGGGTTTGTGGAGGGACCTCCCTGCCGAGCCCTTGGGTCTGTTCTTTCTTGTCTCTTTCGTCGTTTTTCTTGCAGGAGTAAAGTAGGCGCGAGACCACCCCTTCCCCAAGGGTCGAACTCCACAAGAGGCCGGATTCCGGTTTCAACACTTTGGTGCGGTGAGCGTGGAGAGTGGTCAGTGCAGAAAAGCTTCGGCGAGCTCAATGATGGGAGGTCAAGGATCTGACAGACAGGACTCGCCGCCCCCCCCCCTCTCGCAACGGTGGGGATGTTGGAGGATTTCAGGAACGAGGTGCTGAACCTCGTTAAGTTCGCACTCGGCGCGCGGGCCGAGTGCTCGACTCAGGCAGCCCAGATCGCGGCCGCCCCTTCTTTAGGCGAAGACGCACCTGGGAGGCGAGCCGGGAAGGAAGTGGCTGAGGAAGGCCGGGGGAGCGAGCTCTCGGGGCGCGAGCTCTTCCCCGGTTCGGCAAGCCGAGGCCGGTTCGACGAATTGGGCTCGCGGGACTCGCCGGCTCGCCCAGTAGGGGGTGCAGTCCTTTCAGCGAGCTGGTCTCCTCCGCACCAGTACCAGACGGGTTCAGGGAGCCCGAGATGTCCTACTACACCGGGAAGGGAGACCCGGTACAGCACGTCCAATGGTTCGAAGACGTGGTCTCCATCCGTCAGATGTCGGACGGATTTAAGTGCTGTCTCTTCGCCATCACTCTTCGAGAGAAGGCAAGGGAGTGGTTCCACCAGCTCCCGGCCAGCTCCATCTACTGTTTTGAGGACCTGCGCCGAGGATTCATGCTGAGGTTCACTACTTCGAAGAAGAGGAAGAAGGAGTCTGAGTCCTTGTTCCACATTAAGCAAGGAGTGAACGAGACGTTGGGAAGTTATGTGGATCGATTCGAGGAGGAGGTTACCCAGGTCCAGGAGATGCCGAGCCACAGTCTGATGATGGCTTTCACCCTGGGCCTGCAGCAGGGGTTCTTCCGAATGGAGCTGAAGAGAATTCCCCCTCTCTCCTACGAGGAGTTGATGGAGAGGGCGGCGAGAGAGGTCGACGGGGAGGCGTCAAACCCAGAATTTGCAAGAAAGCTGGCCAGATGGGCGACGGAGGAGGAAAAGGAGCCGAAGGGAGGAAGAGGACAGGAAGAGAGAAGAGGGGAGCCTAGGCTGAGGGAGCAGAGGCAGCTCCAAGGACAGCAGCCGGGGTGGGGGCGTCAGGAGCCCGACCGTAGGCTGGGCTGGAGACCAGAGTGGCAGGGGCAGGGACCACAGAGGGGGTACTTCGGAAGGGGTCACTATCAGGGGAGGCAGGACCAGTTCCACCCACCGGGCTGGAGGCAGGGTCAGAGGCCTCGGCTCCCCGATCAGGAGGAGGCCATGGCCATAGCTCTGGGAGCCAGGAGGGGGATCATGAGAAGGAGGAGAAGGGAGTTCAGGGTGGAGCTGCCCTATTGCGACTTCCATCAAGAAGAGGGGCACGCAACAGCCACGTGCCCGGAATTCCTGGAAATGAGAGGGAATAGGGGGCGGCAGCAGCAGCAGGAGGAAGCGCGGCAAGAATTGAGGATCGAGGAGGTCCTGCCTCGGGCAGAGGAGGATCGTTGCGAGGACCGGGTTGATGTCGGGACCCGAGGAGGGATTGGGGTGATCCACGGGGGAGTGGGAATCGAGGCTTCCCGCAAGGCAAGCCTCCACACCATGTACCGGCGGAGCGTCGCCTCTACGTCCCAAACCCCGTCGCCAGAGGAGAGGATCACCTTCTCCAGAAGTGATATGCCAGACCACGAGGATCCGTTCTGTGATGCGCTGGTCATCAAGGCCGCTATCGAGAATTTCACTGTCTCTCGGATCCTCGTGGACAATGGGAGCTCCGTGAACGTCGTCTTCAAAAAGGCGTTTGACGCGATGCAGGTGGAGGCTAAAAGGGTGTTGGCCTCGGACGGGCCCTTGTTCGGGTTCTCGGGAGAGAGGAAGGAAGTAGAGGGAGGAGTTGGCCTCCATGTCACCCTGGGGGGGGGGGGGGCAGTCCCGAAACTGCAAGTTCGTCATTGTGGACGCCCCCAGCAGCTACAGCGCAATCTTCGGGAGGACCCTGATCAGCGCCTTCCGCTGCGTCCCCTCATCTTTCCATCAGTGCCTGAAGTTCAACGTTGAGGGGGTGCAGGTCAGGGTTAGGGGAGACCCAAAGGTGGCGCGGGAGTGCTACGTCACCGCCGTGAACACCATCACTTGGCAGGAAGGAGCCGAGGAGATGGGGCGGAGGATGGAGAAGGTCGAGCAGGAAGCCGGAGGGGTGGAGCTGGGAGTGAAGGACTGTGCAGAGAAGGCGGAAGGAGGAGATTTGGAGGAAGTGGCCGAAGTAAGGGCCGTGGGAGGGGAGATGGAGGTAGAGGTCCCCGTTCCGAAGGAAGGGGATGCCGAAGGATGGGGGGAGCGATCCAGGCTGGAGGCGGCGGAAGAAGTGGTGGAGCTGGAGGTGCTCACCCGGGGAGGAAGGATGGAGAAGGTTCGCGTCAGCGGAGGGCTGACCCCGGAGGACCAGGGCAGGATGCTGGAGTGCATCCAGAAGAGCGTGGACATCTTCGCCTGGAACGCCGCGGAGATGCCGGGGGTTGATGCGGATGTGGCCTGCCACCGCCTCAACTTGGACCCGGGGACACGCCCCGTTCAGCAGAAAAAGAGATCCACGGCGGACAAGCTGGCGGAACCCATCAGGGAGGAGGTGGCGAAGCTTCTCAAAGCTGGCTTCGTGTCCGAAATTCAGTACCCCGGCTGGGTCTCAAACGTTGTGATGGTCAAAAAAGGAGACGGCCGCTGGCGGTTGTGTATCGATTTTTCCCTTCTTAATAAAGCTTGTCCTAAGGACTGTTATCCTTTGCCTCGGATCGACGCGCTGGTTGATTCCGCCGTCGGCTTTTTTGTAATGAGTTTTTTAGATGCCTTTTCAGGTTACCATCAGATCAGGATGCACCCCCCGGACATCAAGGATGTCTCGTTCATCACAGGGGACGGCTACTACTGCTACAAGATGATGCCGTTCGGGCTAAAGAACGCTGGGGCCACCTACCAAAAAATGATGGATAGGGTCTTCAAGGAACAGAGGGGGAGGAACTTGGAGGTGTACATGGACGACCTTATGATCAAGAGCCGGGACGTGGACTCCCACCTCCGGGACCTGGAGGAGACGTTCGCCACCCTGCGCAGATACAAAATGCGGCTGAATCCCCTTAAGTGTGTTTTTGGGGCTAGCCAGGGGAAGTTCTTGGGGGCATCTCCTCACCCCCGCGGGGGTCGAGCCAAATCCAGACAAGGTCAAGGCCATCTTGGAGCTAGGGTCCCCGCGGAATGCAAAGGAGGTCCAACGGTTGACAGAGAAGCTAGCAGGACTGAGTCGCTTCCTTTCTCGGGCAGGGGAGAAGTGCTCCCCCTTCTTCAAAACGCTGAGGGGAGGCCAGAGATTTGAATGGACCAAGGAATGCGAGGAGGCGTTCCAGGCCCTCAAGGCGCAGTTGACACAGGCTCCGCTGCTCCAGGAGCCGAATGAGGGTGAGGATTTGTTCTTATATCTCGGGGTCGGGGCAGAGGCCTTGAGCTCCGTCTTAGTACGTGAAGAGGGGAAGAGGCAGCTCCCCATTTATTATGTCAGCCGGTCCTGAGGAAGGCCGAGCTCCGGTATCCGATCCTGGAGAAGCTTGCATTCGCACTAATCATCTCGGCTCGAAGGCTACGACCTTACTTCCAGGCACACTCGATCCGAGTGGTGACCGACCATCCTCTCCGCAACATCTTCGAGGGGGTGGAGCATTCAGGCCGGCTAGCCAAGTGGTCGGTGGAGCTAAGCGAGTTCGATGTCTCCTTCGTTCCGCGGCTCTCGATCAAAGCTCAGGCGATGGCCGACTTCCTGGCCGACTACGTGGTAGAAGTAGCGGAGGAGGAGCTCACCCGCCCGACTCCTTGGAAGGTGAGGGTGGATGGAGCCTCAGGAAGGCATTCTCTCGAAATAGGAGTGGTTCTGGAAAGCCCTCAAGGGACTCAGATTGAGCAGACGGTGGTGGTGCATTTTCCCATTACCAACAACCAGGCCGAGTACGAAGCAGTGATAGCGGGGCTGCGCCTGGCCAGGGAGTTGGGGGTGCTGGATGTGGAGGTACTAACTGACTCCATGGTGGTGGCTTCCCAGATCAACGGGGAGTTCGAAGCAAGGGAGCCCGCTTTGAAGTTATACTTGGCCAAAGTGAAGGGGGTCATAGGGACCTTCCAGACCTTCTCCATCCGACACGTGCCAAGGGGAGAGAATGAACAGGCCGACCAACTAGCGAAGCATGGCCCCCGGATGGGGGGCACCATCACTGACCTCTTCCGCCCCTCCATCGGAGAAGGGGAGCTCATGGAGATCGATCAGCAGCCTTCGTGGATGGATCCAGTAGTAGTTTTCCTCTCCACGGGAGAGTATCCGGAGGGGGTAGACAGGAAGAAGCTGAGGCACAAGTCCGCTTACTACCTCCTTAAAGACGGGCAGCTATACAGGAAGACCCTCTCCGGGATGCTGGCTCGCTGCGTGTCCGAGGGTGAGGCGCAGAGGATCTTAGAAGAAGTCCACTCCGGGGAGTGCGGGAGTCATTCCGGGAGTCGGACCTTGGAGGGGAGGATAGTCAGGCAAGGGTATTTCTGGCCCACCCTGGGCCGGGACGCCGCGGAGTTCGTAAGGAGATGTCATAAGTGCCAGCTATTTGCCCCCCTCCAGCTACAGCCGGCCCGACAACTCAAGAGTATCACGGCCCCCTGGCCCTTTGCAATCTGGGGAATGGATTTGGTTGGACCGTTCCCCCAGGCTAGCGGCCAGAGGAGGTTCCTCCTGGTGATGATCGACTACTTCTCAAAGTGGATGGAGGTGAAGGCGTTGGCCAAGGTGACCTCCTAGGTGATCAGGAACTTTGTTTGGGGGGAGATCGTCTGTCGCCATGGGATGCCCCAGGCCATCGTCACCGATAACGGACCTCAGTTTGCCAGTGCCGAGTTCACCAGCTTCTGCGAGCAGCTTGGAATCGACCTCAGGTTCGCCTCGGTCCACCACCCCAGGAGCAATGGGCAGGTGGAGGCCGCGAACAAGATCATCGTCAATCTACTCAAGAAGAAGGTGGAAAACTTGAGGGGGAGCTGGGTGGAGCAGCTCCCCGCCGTTCTTTGGGCCCTTAGAACCACCCCTAACACGGCCACGGGGGAGACCCCCTTCAAGCTCTCCCATGGGTGCGAGGCGGTGCTCCCCATAGAATTTGAGGTCCAAACGCCGCGAGTCGGGATGGCCAGAGAGGGCCGAGAGGAATGGCAAGCCGAGAACGAGGAGGAGCTGAGACTCTCCCTTGACATGGTGGAAGAGTTGAGAGACCTTTCGGCCATCTGACAGGAGGAGGTCAAAAGGAGGATGACAAAATATTTTGACAAGCATGTCAGGGTCAAACAGTTCGCAGAAGGGGACCTGGTGCTGAAGAAGGTGGACGCGGCAGGGAGGTCAACGTCCGTAGGAAAGCTCAACCCCAGCTGGGAGGGGCCATTCATTGTGAAGAAAGCTTTGAAGTCAGGGGGCTATCGGCTCCAAAATGTAGAGGGCGAGGCCCCGAGTCTCACCTGGAGTGGAGACGACCTGAAGAGGTTTTTTCCCTAAGCACCTGTAAGCAACACGATTTGTTATAATGAAGCCCTTTTTCTCCCCCCCAGGATTGCCATATCCAGCTTGCACAGAGAATTGGAATGAGTTTGGATCCCGAGAAGATCCCGCTGTCAGGCTCTCACCTAGCTGGCAGGGCCGGAAGTCACTCGGTGTCATCCCTAGCCTCGAGAAGATCCCGCTGCCAGGCTCCCACCTAGCTGGCAGGGCCGGAAGTCACTCGATGGAATGAGTTTGGACCCCGAGGAGATCCCGCTGTCAGGCTCTCACCTAGCTGGCAGGGCCGGAAGTCACTCGGTGTCATCCCTAGCCTCGAGAAGATCCCGCTGCCAGGCTCCCACCTAGCTGGCAGGGCCGGAAGTCACTCGATGGAATGAGTTTGGACCCCGAGGAGATCCCGCTGCCAGGCTCTCACCTAGCTGGCAGGGCCGGAAGTCACTCGGTGTCATCCCTAGCCTCGAGAAGATCCCGCTGCCAGGCTCCCACCTAGCTGGCAGGGCCGGAAGTCACTCGATGGAATGAGTTCGGACCCCGAGAAGATCCCGCTGTCAGGCTCTCACCTAGCTGGCAGGGCCGGAAGTCACTCAGTGTCATCCCTAGCCTCGAGAAGATCCCGCTGCCAGGCTCCCACCTAGCTGGCAGGGCCGGAAGTCACTCGATGGAATGAGTTCGGACCCCGAGAAGATCCCGCTGCCAGGCTCTCACCTAACTGGCAGGGCCGGAAGTCACTCAGTGTCATCCCTAGCCTCGAGAAGATCCCGCTGCCAGGCTCCCACCTAGCTGGCAGGGCCGGAAGTCACTCGACGGAATGAGTTTGGACCCCGAGAAGATCCCGCTGCCAGGCTCTCACCTAGCTGGCAGGGCCGAAAGTCACTCGGTGTCATCCCTAGCCTCGAGAAGATCCCGCTGCCAGGCTCCCACCTAGCTGGCAGGGCCGGAAGTCACTCGATGGAATGAGTTTGGACCCCGAGAAGATCCCGCTGCCAGGCTCCCACCTAGCTGGCAGGGCCGGAAGTCACTCAATAGCAATAACTTGCGGCCCAGGACAAATCACGCCGCCGGACTCCCACCTAGCCGGCGAGGCCGGGAACTACTTAAACGATGTTAACAGTAGGTTGGAATCACAAAAGTTAATCAAAAAGGGGAGGGGTCTAACATAGCCCCCCCAGCCCCAGGAAAGGCGGCTGAGTGGAGGCGAGAACCTGGGCGAGAGTCCGCAAGAAATCAGGCAATACGGCCGAGGTGTGAGCCGGCTCGCCCCGCTCGGCGGGCGAGCGGTCGCCTCATCAGGGCCGGGCCGCAAGGGCAGGACGCGTCGCGCGGCAACAACAAATGTGTAAATAAGACGAGCGAGAGAACATTTATAAAAGCAACAATAGCTGAAAAAACACAAATTATAGGCGCAGCCCGCGCGTACATCTCAAAGCGAGTAAACATACATGATAATATACATCAAAAAATAAATGTCAAAAGTCAGGGGAGACGCGAGATCCGGGGCGAGGAGTCCTAAATGGGCTGGAAGGCTTTGTCCCCAGGGTCCGGTACGGGGAGAAATAGCGCCGACACCACGTCTTCCGCCAAGAGTTCCGCCGCCTCGCTCGTAAGGAGATCCGCGCATCGCAGCATTTGCATCGTGTACTTCGCGGCGCTGGCGGCGTTCTTTTGCATCAGAACTTCCAAGTCGTAGTCGGAGTGGTGCTCGAGCGGACAAGCCCTGCTGTCTGGAGGAGGGACAGCGGCGGCGGCCTCCAGCTCGCGAACCCGCGCCTCCAACGCCGCTTTGTCCTGACCGAGCGTGGCGATCTCGGCACCCATCCGGCTCGCCGTCGCCGCATCCTAGAGAAAGGAAGGAGAAGAATAGTGAGCTGCATTCGCGAGAAGGGGCGGTAGTTCAGGGCGAGTACGTACCACCCCGCCCAGGTACTGCGCGAGGGTCTCCTCTGCCGCATCGGCCCGCCTCCTCTGAAGGTTCGCGTCCTCCTGAGCGAGCTTCTGGGCTACCTCCCTATCGTCCGCCAGTTTCTTCAGGGAGGTGGCGTTCCGCTCCAGCTGAGTGCAACGCCTCCCCACCATGTGAGCCAGCTCCAGGCCGCGCAGCTGGGCCCGCGCGCTCTCATGAACCAATACTCGTGTCTCCTCTTTGTCGTAGATGGCGGCGTCTTCTCGCGAGTATAGGCTAAAGGAGAAGTTATACGCCTCCCCGCCGATGGTATCCTGCTCCATCCAGCTCGGCAGCAGGGTAGAGATCATCGCGCGGTTCGACTTCTTATCCCACGACAGGAGCGGGACGCCGAGCTCGTCCAGGTACCTCTCGCCGTAGCCGAAGTTACGATGCCCTCTCGGCACTGGCTCCACAGCAACTTGAGACCCGCTCGGCGGCGCGGAGGTGCCCGCCGCCCTGACCGGGGAGTCGCTAGTCGAAGCAACCAGCGGGGGCGAGGTGCCCTCGGCCGGTAGGACCGCAGGGGCCTTGCCCTTCCTTTGGCTCGCGGTGGGTTGTTGATCCGCGGTCTTCGCCACCTTCGGCGGAGGGGCGGGCTGTCCGCCACCCGACCGCTTCTTGGCCGGGACCGATGGGATATCGCGCTGAGCGGCATCCGCAGCCTGAGCACGGGTGAGAACCCCGGAGGGAATCCGAGCGCTCTCGTAAGGGGGGTGAAGAGGGATGTCGCGCTCGCCTGTCAGGAAGAAGGGGTGAGATAAAGGAAGAGAGGGGAATAAGGCATAACCGCGGCGAGTGGCAAACCCCCCCCCCCCCCCCGGCGGGACAGCAGCGAGGTCGTCAAGATGGCGGAGCAGGAACGCGCCCTCAAAATTCTTCCCAGCAAAGAACGCGCACAAGTCTGCTTCGTGGCCGCCTAAGCTGGGCAGCCGGTAGCTCGCCTCGCTAAGTTGCACCGGCGAGAAGGGGACGTTGCCGAAGTCCCCTTTGACGAACAGGAATTTCTTGAGCCAATTGTGACTCTTATTGACTGTCTCCCGCACCTTGAGGTGGGCGCTGGAGAAGTAGGCCGTCCCGTCTCGATTCACCCGGAAGGAGAACAGCTTCCGAAACACGGCGAGGCTGAACTCCACTCGCTCCTCTCGCAGGAAGCAGGCGAACCCCACCATGACGGCTACGGAGTTCGGGGTCATCTGACCCAGGACGACCCCGAAGTATTTCAGCACCTGGCGAGCTCACCTCAAAGTGAGCTAGCGGGATGGCGAGCTCATCCATGGATAAGTCGTTGATCTTTTCCCCATCCACGGGCCGTCTCGCAGAAAAACTCGGCGGCACGTGGTCGCTAAGAGCATCCAGGTACCCGCGCTCAGAGATGACAACGTGAGGAAAATCATGCTCGGAGAAGGTCCAAGCGCACTTACTCCGACCGTCCACGTCGTCGCCGCCTCCGCCCATTCCCATCAGATCGCCGCCGAACGTGCGAGACAGATCCAGAAGGCGAGTACAAGCAGTACTTCGCGGGGAGCAGGAAGCGAGAGGGTTTGGAATCGGTGGGGAAATAAGGGCCTGCAGGGCCTATTTATAGGGAAAGAGAAAGGGCGGGAAATTTCCCGCCGAAAGAGGGGGTGCAGATAGCAAAAATCAGGCCGACGTTTCGACTTCACGACGCGCGGCCGTGCCGCCGAGGCCTGTCAGGCGTGGTTCTCGCCCGGCCGAGCCCGCGCGAAGCGGGCGCGGGCGACTCTCGGCCCGCATCCATCCAGGACCCCGCGCGAACCAAGAGACATCCGGCTGGCGAGCTCCTCGGCTCACCCCCGCCCCGATCAGCAGGTCAGGCAGAATGAATGCCTCCCCTGTCCCGCCCCGCAGAAAGCAAAAGCAACAGCTTGATAAGTTCGATACATCTCAGCAATAAAAGATTAGGCCCCAGGAGGGCAAGGAGAGTTGCGAATCGTCACAAATACAAGATAACTTTGCGATAGCAGTAAAAACCCCGCGATGTCCCGCGAGCGGGAAAAAAGGGTTGGGTCAGTACTCGACCCACTTCCACCTATGCAGCCGCTTCGTTCCCAATCGCGGCGGCACGCGAGGATCGTGGTAATCGCGAACCGCCACTAGCTCCCGCTCAGCCAGGCCGATCTGCTCTGTGGCGCTCCTAAGCTGCCCCTCGGCTCGCGTTATATGCACGCCCGGCGAAGTCACATCGTCGTCTTCCGCTGCGCGCCGAGGGCCCTCCAAGGCCGCGAGCCGGGCCTCAGTCTCGGCCTTGTCTTCATCGACCCTCTTCACGATCTCCTGCAGCAGCAGTGTGTGTTTTTGGAACAGCCACGTCACCTGCCTCTTCATCCCCACCGCATCGGTCGGGTCGCCCAGGTAGTCAGAAACACTGTCCACGTCGGGCGGAGGCGAATACCCCTCGCTCATCTCGGTTTCGGGGGAGGCCCTGTTATAGCCTACAAACGGGGCGAGTCAGAAGGAGCGAGCGAGAGACAAAGCCAACGGTAAATACCAGCTCACCATGGGTTGGCACATCGCCCGCACCGACGGATGGGCGAGAAGAGCCCGGCCGACCCTGAAAGGTTCCTCCCTCGAGGGTCTCAAGAGATTTTCCCAGTCCGTGGGAAGCCGGCGGGAGGGGGGTTTCCGGAGGTGGGCGGTCCAGACCTGGGGAATCAGCGACCCTCTCAGGCGACGAGGGAGGGGGACGATCCTCTCCCCGGTTCTCAACCTCTTCACAGGGGATTACCTGCAAAGCAAAAAAAAAATCAGAGATACAGCGTTAATCCACGGAAGGCCATGTACCCCAAGGACGACCTCAACACCCGCCGAGCTGGAGCCCGGACAGTCACCCGCCAGAGACCGCCTAACAATCTTTCCCTTCGCCGGCCTAAAGAGAGGGCCGGGGGACCCGCGTGCGAGCCAAGGAGCGGCCTCGAGGGCCTCCTCCTGAGTCTTCAGGCCCGCTGCCGCCAGGCGAGCTCGCACCTCTTCGCTGACCGGCATCGAGAAACTGAAGTCTGTTCAAGAAAAATGGGGAATGTGGGGAGCCTCCTCCCAAGGGCTCAGCGGTATATTTATAGCCAAACAAGGGGGCCCCACCAAAAGATTCCCTGCCAGCTCAGCACAATGCTCGCCGAACACGCGGGTTGGATGATTCTTTCCGAGCTTGATTCAAGCTCAAAAAGAGCGGGGATTGTGTACAACCCCGTGTCCGGCGAGCGGGTCCCGCCAGGGAGGTCGAGCAGACCAAGTCCCGCGACCCGCACCCGAACGGCAAGACAGATGTACGGCAGAAGGTTTGACCCGCTCTCGCCCATTTCAGGCGGGCGAGCCGGCGAGGCGAGCGAGCGGGTCGCGTGGATTGCCCGGCGAGGCGAGCGAGCCGACCGGGGTCGCGGTGGCCGCCGGCCAGCCCCCACTCGCGATCTGGCCGCCGACCCGCCCCGGCAGAAGACAGGCAGGTCGCGACGGTCCGGCTCGCGCTCGCCCAGGGAGGATAGGCGAGCCCCCAGAGCCAGGTCGCGCCCGCCTCCCGCAGGGGGAATTGGAGGCGAGCTGACTCCCCAGGACTGCGCATAGCTGCTCAGGACAGCGGAGTTTGGATGTTGGCAGACCCAACCAAGGGCTTTTTGGTATTTCCAGGTCAGTTCTTTTGGTTATTGGCAGTTCAGATTCTGAAAATCTATAAATAAGACCCAAGGGGTACCTCAGAGGAGATGCTTTCAGTACTTCCTGACTCTCACTTTCAAGTGCTCTCTGAGGGTACCTTAGCTCGGCTTCTGGCTAAGGAGGGAAAGCGCTCAGAGATCTTCCGGGTTTGTGGAGGGACCTCCCTGCCGAGCCCTTGGGTCTGTTCTTTCTTGTCTCTTTCGTCGTTTTTCTTGCAGGAGCAAAGTAGGCGCGAGACCACCCCTTCCCCAAGGGTCGAACTCCACAAGAGGCCGGATTTCGGTTTCAACAAGTGCGCTTTTGCTTGAACTCATATTGTATAATTTTCCTTTAATTGTGGACAATATCCTAATGTTATCATTCTTACAGGTTTCCTTGTTAAATGATGATATTAGTTTAGTCATGCCTCCAGGATTCCTTACCTGACCAATTGACGATGCTCCTGGTATACCGATGCAGGAGGGTGAGGATGATTGCAGTGTTTTTGTTATCAAGTTCATGGATGCGGTGTTGCAGAGAAAGTCAATCGAATGAAGTGCCTGTCAGAAGTGGCATACCGAAATGCCCAAATTTCGGGCTGAAATCGCGACTGAGGTACTGAAAACATTCTTGCTTTTAATTAAGCATGATTTCCAAGGAGTAGCGAAACAAGAGATGTGTAGTTTATAACTGATGTTTTGTTTTACTTAGTTAATTTTGCTGGACTTGATTTGGGAATCCTTCGATGAAGGTCGATAACATTTCTTTGACATTCGTGGTAGTTTTTTTTTGGCATGATAGTTTATTGTACTTTAGTTGGCATGATAGTTTATTGTAGTTTTTTATGTTTAAAAACTATACATTTTTTTGTTATTATGAAATTAAGGTTTAAATCACCGAACAATAACCTTCAAGGTTTAAATATATCTGGTATACCCAAAAATCAAATGACATATCTAGAGTAAAATTATCCGGTAAGGTAGTTGGGATGTCCGGTTGTGTCGATCTTTGCTCGTAAGTGTTGTACTCATTAGTCTCTTGCGTTGTTTTGTTGGTAAAATCATCTAAGAAGTTGAAATCTTTCATCTTTGTAGGTCTGCCTGGTACAGTTTGCAGTTTCTTCTTGTTGTATGCTCACTTTCCTGTTTAATAACATAGATACGATAAATTTTATTATTGTTTGTATTCGAAAGACATAGACAAATGAGTATAAATACAAACACAAAAACTTATCGGGTTTTACTACTGTTTTCTCCCAATGAGACTTCATACGCGCCGATGGTACTTCTTTAGGCCTCTTCACCACTGGATCCCTAGCACAAGTATCACTCATGTCATTTTGGTCCAAGAATCCCTTCTTATATTGCTCGTCCAAGTACACCATATTATCTGTGGTTTTAGACAACTCGGTCATGACGTTTAATAATGTTCCTTTGCAATTTTACAGTTCTCAATACAGTTCGCTAGGTTCTAACTATACCGCATCAACTGGTTGCAAAATATCATATTCGACACAAGCTCGGTCAAGGTGTAATGCCCCCATCCGTCGTATAGCATATGACAGAAGGTCCGGCCGGGGTCCGACGTCATATACTACGAATAGGTAAGGAGATTACAGGTTGTTTCCAAACCCAAGTTCCAGTAGAAACGCGTCCTACCACAGAGCATTCTAGCGGAAGCAGTTTAATTTAAGAACCCACTCATAATGAGAATGTCCACTACACAAAAGGAATGACCCAACATCCACATATATTACATCACATGTTTCAGTCGTAGTCTTATTACCACTATTTCATATTCAACAAGTGGTTTCATACATCGGTACGCAGGCCGTACACACATGAACACAGTAAATATTCGTTTTTGCGCCTTCGAGTGCCAGCCAACTGCAGCACATGAGCTTCAGCCCGCTACTTTCCACTTAACTCTCCAGCACCTGCACAAAAGGGCACACCAAAACGTGGTAAACAAAGCAACGATCAGCATTTTGCTGACCCGTTTATAACGATCTCACCCCTTACTCGGGACAACATTTCTCCATCCCTGCAAACAAGTCATAACATATCTATACTATATTAAAAAGAAGTACTGTTTTAGGTCTCATGACAAGGTAAAAGAGACATCAGACGGATCTAAACCGTTCGATCGATTAAATCTGGACTGCAATTAAAAATTTTCCCAAAAAACACTCCATAATCTCTCTCCTCAAACCCGACTACATCAACCCCCCCCCCCCCCCCATTTCTGGCCCAGCCGGCGACAGTGGAGGGGGGGGGGGGGTGATTAGGAATAAATAAATATAAATATATATTATATAAATTATATAATATATATTTATAATATATATTATATATTTATATATTAGATATATATTATATATATTTATAACTATATTATATAAATATATATATTATATTATATTACATACGCTCAAAGTCAGCCGGGGGCGGGCGTAGCCCGCTGGTGGCGGGCGTAGCCCGCCCCAGCGACTGGGTACTGTCGCGCGGGGCACGAGGGCCGGAGGCCCATGCCTGTCACTCGTATATATATAGTGACAACAACAAGTGCATTTAAACACCATTCACCACCGACGTTGGCCCAACGACTACACGCCCCGTGCACTTAGGACACATTTTCGGTGTACCTAACTCCCCCGTGTAACACCACCGTTCAGAGGTTCATGACTTAACGGTAACTTTGTCGTTCAGAGCTACTCAACTTGACGACTACGTTGTTCAGAGGCACTTAACTTGACAACCAACTGCCCATTCAGAGATACTTAACTTGACAACTCAGTCGTTCAGAGGTACTTAACTTGATGGCACAGTAGTTGGCCTCCACAGCTCAACTCATCACAAGCCACACGGCTTTGTCCATTTCAGGTTGGCACCCACCACAAGCTTGGCAATTTAAGCACACAGCTTTACATATAATGACCCTCAGGTCTCTTAAAGATAAGCCTCATAACACTAGCTCATAGGGAGCTATCGCCGACGACATTCACTATCGCCCGGTGACATCAACAGTTCACAAAACCGTGATCTTTCCTAGGTATTTTCCTGGAATACTTCCAGTACTTTAATGGAGCCTCCTGCATGCCCCTTGACTCCGGGTTTCACACATACATCACACGCATATCCACGAAGTCTTCTCCGGCACGCAAACACAAAAACATCACCAATTCAGAACAACATGTCTAGATGAGTTTCTCACAATATGCCTATTTCGTACTCTATATTTCTGGATCTATATGCAGGAATATATGAGGATCAAACCGATCTATCCACTGGAATCCACCCTTTTTCACCTTTTGGTGACGGGATCCATACAAATATGTATATTGAGGACTTCACTTGCCCAAGAGAAATTCGTTACCCTTGAAGTTTTCTTCGGAGCCATGATACATCCTTTCTATGCGGATGGAAATGAGCGCCTCACTTTCCCCTTCGCGAATCTAGCTTCAGATCTTGATTCCAATCACAAGATCTACTCCAGTCCACCCAAACCATAGCTCCAGCCGTAAGTTTTCTGCTCCAGAACTGGAACGCAAAGAAGAGAAAGAAAAGAAAATAATGATTTCCTCATTCCAATCCCTCTGCATAAATGGTCTCTGGTTTCACCCCAGCCACACGATAAAATCATCAAAATACTGCAATGACTCGTGTTTGAGCTGAAAAGTCACCCATCGCTTACTGGCCGCTCACCAGCCACCTGACACGAGTTAACGCTCGGCCATAATTTATTTCGACAAATCGTCAAACGGGGATGATTTCGTCGAACGAAATTCGTTGATCGGGAGTGAGTTTGTCAAATGGGCTTTAGTTTGTCGAACGAGATTGATTTCACATAACAAACCACAGTCCTCGATCTCTGCTCTATGTTCGACATTTTCGTCGAGCTTTGCTCGATGATATTCGTCGAGCCCAGGTTGACTTTTATTCTGTTATCTCCAACTCCTTTTTGGGGTGTTACAATCCTTCCCTCCTTACAGAAATTTTGTCCCAAAATTTGCATACAGCACCCAGAACACAGTAACAAATATGTTACAACATACATTTTCTTCAACAAAAACATGTTACAACATTTTATCCAAACAACTCGGGAAATTCAGCATACATGGTTTGCACACGCTCACATGTTAGCTCCTCACGGCCACAGTTGTCCCACTAGACCTTGACCATCCTGTTTGTCTTGTTCTGTAGCTGTTTAACTGTCTTATCCTCGATCCGAATGGGCCTAACCTTCGTCGTTAGCACAAATTCGACCGGTACGTGTGTTGGGTCCATTGTTCCCAATGCCCCTGATTTGTGAGTAGTCAAATAGATCAATGTCACACACATCAATTGTATTTGATGTGCATTTGAGGTCTTGAGTGCAGATTGTCCATATCATATTGATTGGACATGCGGAGACAATAAGTGGTTGCTGGATATAACAAAAATCGACTAAGTCCACAAGCGTTGATTGGAGCAAACTCACTCAACGCTAGAGGTATGGATTCAATATTGTCTTGTAGAAATTTGCCTAAGTCCACAAGTGTTGAGTGAGGACAACTCACTTAACATCATATAACATATAACGTTGAGTCTATCTCAGCCAAACTGAAAGATAGCCAAAAATTTGGCTAAGTACAAAAGCATTGAGTGTAGTCTACTCACTCAACGTCATATAACTTATAGCGTTGAGTCTATCTCAACCTAACTGGAAGATAACAAAAAATTTGGCTAAGTACAAAAGCGTTGAGTGTAGTCTACTCACTCAACATCATACAATAAAAAAGCTGTGAGTTAGGCTAAGTCATTTTAAGCCTAGAGAAATGTTGGTCTCAGCAAAACCGCTGAGACATGAGTTAGTCTCAGCACAATCGCTGAGACAAGTGTTGGTCTCAGCACAATTGCTGAGACAAGTGTTGGCCTCAGCACAACAGCTGAGACAAGTGTTTGTTTCGGCTGAGAACAAGAAAACGCTGAGACAGTTAAGTAGAAAATTGGCTAAGGCAAAAAGTGTTGAGTGAAGCATGCTCACTCAACACTCGCAATGCCTAAGTTGCAAAAAACTTTTCTAAGGCAAAAAAGCATTGAGTGATGAAGACACACTCGACGCTCTCAATGCCTTGAAGCAGAAATTTGGCTAAGTCCAAATGCATGGATTACTTGGCTTTCGTTGAGCTCAGATTCTTCGAACTGAGCTCAGCATTCGTCGAACTGAGCCTGAAGTTCGTCGATCTGAATTTAGCCTTTCGTCGAACTAAGTCCACAGTTCGTAGAACTGAACTTATGATTTCGTCGAGCTGAGTTTGTTGTTCGTCGAACGGAGCTCAACATTCGTCGAGCTCAATACCTAGACAGACAAAATTTTGTCTAAGTGTTGTGGCGTTGAGTGATACCTACTCACTCAACGTCTTTGGTTCTAATGATTGAATTTTGTCTAAATCCAGAGATGATGAGTCATGCTGACGTCAACAAAGTCAAAAATTTAACCAAAATTCAAATGTTGCGGAAATGCTGCTAGAAATATTGGAGGCCAGCTGTTATCATCTTCTGCAATTTCCAAGGAATATTTTCAACATTAAGTGTTGGGGCCCACACACAGCAAGGAGCCGTTGAATCAAGATTAAATGGAAAGCATACGCTGAATGCTCAATCTCAGCCATCAATCATGGTGTTGAGGCCCACTGCTCAATTAGCATTCAGAGAATAAAAAGAAGTAAATCGGCCAGAGCAAATCATTTGATTCCTCGTCTAGGTTTTCTGAAAATGAAAAGTGCGGCCGAACTTCATCTTCTTCCTCATCATTCTCATCAAGCTTGAAGAAGTTATTTTGCACAGAGAACCTTGTTGGGAAAGAGATAGCTGAAGCAATCACCATCTGCAACAACAGGATCAGAAGCTATTCTGAGGAAGTAGATCTACAAGTTCTACAGAGAAAAAGGAAGCTGTTTGAAGAAAGACTCTACTGCCAATCTATTGTCTTCAATAACAAAAGCTTGGACTGATATCTGTTCAGTTCAGGAAGAAGAAGATACAAAGATCTTGCTCTGGTGTCTAATCATCACTCTCTTTATTTCTTTTTGTGTAAAGATTCTTGGTGAATCTGAAGTTATAAGCCTGTATTACAAAGGCTGAGGTCTTAGTGACCTGTGTTTGGCTTTGTGTCAGGTGAAAGGTCTTTGTGACCTGGGTTTGGCTTAATGCCTAAGGTGTAGGTCTGTGTGACATGTATGGTCCTGCGGGATCTGTGCTGTAAGATCTTGAGGAGCCGAGTTCTAGAGGAAGAGCTGAATCTAACACACTGTTAGATAGGCGCAGAGGGATAGTGGATGTACCCAAGATTGGGGAACCACTATAAATTATTGTGTCATCTGTGATTGATCTTGAAAGCAAAAAACAAACCCAATCACTAAACACAGAAAACTATAAACAAGTTAGAAAAATCAAATAGAGACAGAAACCTGTTCACCCCCCCCTATAGGTGTTTAGCTAGCCTTGAAAACAAGACTTTCAAGTGGTATCAGAGAGAGTTTACTCTTTAAAGGCTTAACTGTTTGAGTATATCTCCAAGGTTAGCTAGAAGTCTGTCTTTATGGGTTCATGAATGACCAATAGGGAGCTGAGTGCTGTGAGACTTCCAATCTACAGGAAGGAAGATTTTGACATCTGGAAAGAAAGGGTAAGGTAGTTCATGGAAGCTGCTGACCCTAGGATGTATATTATAGTTGAAGAGGACCATACATCCCAATTAAGGTGTCAGCACTGGATGCTAATGTCAAGACCCCAAGACATATGATGAGATGACCAAGTGTTGAAACCAGAAACCTGGTCTCTCGTGGAGTTCGTCCCTCGGGGAAGGGGTGACCTCACACCTACTACACTCGAGAGAACGTCACGGACCAAAGGATCAAGAAGCTAGGAATAGACCCTCGGCTCTAGCGCGGAGGTCCCACCTCACACCCGGAAGGCTACCTAAGCTCTTCCCCTCCCTAGCCAATGCTCGAGCTAGGGTGCCTTGGAGGAGCTCTCTCAACTCTACCAAGAAGAAGTCAAGGGAGGAGCAAGCAAGAAGAAGAAGATGAAGTCCTTCTCCAAGGCACCCAAGGGGGTTTTTTTATAGTTTTCCAAAACCCCTTGGACCAAAATGACCGAGATACCCTCACGCCCAAAAAGCCTTGGGCCAATAGAAAACAGCCACGCCGGGGGGTAAAGGGGGAATTTCCCCCGAGGGCAAGAAGGTAAAACTGCAGGGGGGCAAGGGCGAGACCGCGGCCTCCGGCCGGTCCCGCCCTGCTAGGCCGCCGAGCAAGAAGAGGCGCGTGCGAGACCCTGGCCCCCGGCCGGTCTCGCCCCGCTAGGCCGCTGAACAAGAAGAGGCGCGGGCGAGACCCTGGCCCCGGCCGGTCTCGCCCCGCTAGGCCGCCGAGCAAGAAGAGGCGCGGGCGAGACCCTGGCCCCCGGCCGGTCTCGCCCCGCTAGGCCGCCGAGCAAGAAGAGGCGCGGGCGAGACCCTGGCCCCCGGCCGGTCTCGCCCCGCTAGGCCGCCGAGCAAGAAGAGGCGCGGGCGAGACCCTGGCCCCCGGCCGGTCTCGCCCGGCTAGGCCGCCGAGCAAGAAGAGGCGCGGGCGAGACCCTGGCCCCCGGCCGGTCTCGCCCCGCTAGGGCCGCCGAGCAAGAAGAGGCGCGGGCGAGACCCTGGACCCCGGCCGGTCTCGCCCCGCTAGGCCGCTGAACAAGAGTTCGAAATACTGGCGGCCTGCGACCTGGCGGCCTGAGGCGGCTTGCGGCCTGGCGGCCTGGGCGGCTTGCGGCCTGAGGCGGCTTGCGGCGGCTTGCGGCGGCTTGCAAGAGCACCTTGGGGGAGAAAATATTTTCTCCCCCTACTAGTATGTCTTTCAAGTTCACCAAAAATTGGCCCCTAGGAGTGCAAAACTCCCAAAAAGCTTAAAAACTTGCTTACCTTGTTTTGGGCCCACTCTTCGCGAATACGAGGTTGTACACAATCCCCGCTCTTTTCGAGGTTGGCACAAGCTCGGAAAGAAACATCCAACCCAACGTATTCGCGGAGTGTAACTTCCCCTCGGGGTCAACCTGCCATGCCAGCTATGGGAGCCTGGGTGGCGAGACCTCCTATGGGTGAAAACACTTAGTCTCCACGAGAGGTACCACCGGCCCTGTCAGCTAGTGGGAGCCTGGCAGCGGGACCATCTCGGAGCAAAGGGACTTACTCTCTACGAGAGGTACCACCGACCCTGCCAGCTAGTGGGAGCCTGGCAGCGGGACCACCTCGGAGAAAAGGACTTGGGCTACCACGAGAGATCAACCTACCCAGCCAGCTAGTGGGAGCCTGGCGGCGGAATCGTCATCGGAGCAAAGGACTTAG
Organism: Platanthera guangdongensis; assembly: GCA_039583875.1. Classification (NCBI taxonomy): domain Eukaryota; kingdom Viridiplantae; phylum Streptophyta; class Magnoliopsida; order Asparagales; family Orchidaceae; genus Platanthera; species Platanthera guangdongensis. The sequence goes on from CM077161.1 coordinate 173,495,481, forward strand.
CCTCCACGAGAGATCAACCTGCCCTGCCAGCTAGTGAGAGCCTGGCAGCGGAATCTATCTCGGAGCTAAGGGACTTAGCCTCCACGAGAGATCAACCTGCCCTGCCAGCTAGTGAGAGCCTGGCAGCGGAATCTATCTCGGAGCTAAGGGGCTTAGCCTCCACGAGAGATCAACCTGCCCTGCCAGCTAGTGAGAGCCTGGCAGCGGAATCTATCTCGGAGCTAAGGGGCTTAGCCTCCACGAGAGATCAACCTGCCCTGCCAGCTAGTGAGAGCCTGGCAGCGGAATCTATCTCGGAGCTAAGGGGCTTAGCCTCCACGAGAGATCAACCTGCCCTGCCAGCTAGTGAGAGCCTGGCAGCGGAATCTATCTCGGAGCTAAGGGGCTTAGCCTCCACGAGAGATCAACCTGCCCTGCCAGCTAGTGGGAGCCTGGCAGCGGAATCTATCTCGGAGCTAAGGGGCTTAGCCTCCACGAGAGATCAACCTGCCCTGCCAGCTAGTGAGAGCCTGACAGCGGAATCCATCTCGGAGCTAAGGGACTTTCCATGGACCACAAATATTTTTCGGTGGTTTCTACCATTAATCATAGCCAATACAACGCAAGCTAAGCTCATTACAAAAAAGATGATTCACTTCTCTCTTACCTCCCTCTTCCCCCGTGAATCATCCGATCCTTCCCCGGGTGCCCACATCAACCCTGTCCTCACATCTCTCCACTGCTGCCTCGGGTCGGATTTCCTCAATCCGCACCGGGTCTTGCGCTTGTTGAGGCTGATGAGGTTGCGGTGCTGGAGCTCTTGTCCTTCTCAACTCCAGAAATTCGGGGCAAGTAGATGTCGCGTGGCCTTCCTCCTGGTGGAGCTCACAGAAGGGTAACTCTACTCTGACTCTTTTCCTTCCCGTACGGTTCCTCCTCCCCCTTTGACCAATTTACATCGCTTGCTGTGGTGGGGGTAGGAGTTGCCTAGGGGCTTGCCTCTGGAAGTTGAACCTTCCTTGGCCCCCATGATGAAAGTTTCCCCCATCATGGGCGTAACCCCTTCCCGGCCCTGAATGGGTCCTCCCTGCTGCCTCCAACCTGACTCTGGACCCTCCTGAGCTCTCCGCTCTTCTCTCCTTCTCCCCTCCTAGGGCCTCGAGCCACCTTGCTCCTTTTCCTCTGTCTCTGTCAGCTTTGCCAATTTCTTGACAAACGCCGGGTTGGCCGCTTCCATGGCAATCTCCTCTGCCGCCCTTTCCATCAGCTCCTCGAAGGAAAGGGGGGCCTTCCTGGTCAAGCTCATCTTGAAGAAGCCCTCCTTCAGCCCAACGGTGAAGGCCATCTGGAGAGCATACCCTGGCATCTCCTGGACCTCCAGGATCTCCTCTTGGAACCGGTCAACGTAGCGGGCCAACGACTCCTCGGCCCCCTGCCTTATCAAGAAGATGGATTCAGGACTCCTCTTCCGCTTCTTGGAGGTGGAGAAGCGAAGCTGGAAGCTCCGGCTCAAGTCCTCGAACCCATAGATCGACCTTGGAGGGAGTTGGTGGAACCAGTCCCTTGCCTTCTCCTTCAACGTGATTGCAAAGAGGCGACACTTGAAGGCATCTGTCATCGGCCTGATGGAGACGGCATCCTCGAACCATTGCAGATGCTGGACGGGGTCATCCTTCCCCGTATAGTAAGCCATGTCTGGCTCTCTGAATCCCTTGGGAACGGGAGCTGAGATGATCAGCTCGCTGAAGGGTGACCCCCTAAGGGGTGGTCTCGCCACCTCCACTCGCGCGACCTGCTCGCCTGGGAGGTTGGCACTCGCCGGGCTAGAGAATAACTCTCGGCCGGTGAGGTCTCGCTCGACCCCATCGCCCATCCTCTCCTTCCCGGGCCTTCTTCCTGGAACACTCCCTTCTCCCCCTGCTGGGGTCATCTCGGCTAGACCCCTGGGAGTCGACTCGTCGAGAGGGGGAGCTAACTCCTGGGGGGTCGGGGTGGAGCTGCCACCCTGAGGAGCAATGCTTCGCAGCATCTCCATGATACCTTGGATGGAGGCCATGAACTCTTGCCTCCCCACAAAGGGTCCTGGGGTGGGGAGCTCGCCGAGATCATCACTACCTCCTTGACCTCCCGTCATGATACTCTCCCGAGATCTTCTGTGCTGGTCACTCTCCACGCTCACCGCACCAAAATGTTGAAACCAGAAACCTGGTCTCTCGTGGAGTTCGTCCCTCGGGGAAGGGGTGACCTCACACCTACTACACTCGAGAGAACGTCACGGACCAAAGGATCAAGAAGCTAGGAATAGACCCTCGGCTCTAACGCGGAGGTCCCACCTCACACCCGGAAGGCTACCTAAGCTCTTCCCCTCCCTAGCCAATGCTCGAGCTAGGGTGCCTTGGAGGAGCTCTCTCAACTCTACCAAGAAGAAGTCAAGGGAGGAGCAAGCAAGAAGAAGAAGATGAAGTCCTTCTCCAAGGCACCCAAGAGGGTCTATTTATAGTTTTCCAAAACCCCTTGGACCAAAATGACCGAGATACCCTCACGCCCAAAAAGCCTTGGGCCAATAGAAAACAGCCACGCCGAGGGGTAAAGGGGGAATTTCCCCGAGGGCAAGAAGGTAAAACTGCAGGGGGGCAAGGGCGAGACCGCGGCCTCCGGCCGGTCCCGCCCTGCTAGGCCGCCGAGCAAGAAGAGGCGCGGGCGAGACCCTGGCCCCCGCCGGTCTCGCCCCGCTAGGCCGCTGAACAAGAAGAGGCGCGGGTGAGACCCTGGCCCCCGGCCGGTCTCGCCCCGCTAGGCGCCGAGCAAGAAGAGGCGCGGGCGAGACCCTGGCCCCGGCCGGTCTCGCCCCGCTAGGCCGCCGAGCAAGAAGAGGCGCGGGCGAGACCCTGGCCCCCAGCCGGTCTCGCCCCGCTAGGCCGGAGCAGAAGAAGAGGCGCGCCGAGACCCTGGGCCCCGGCCGGTCTCGCCCCGCTAGGCCGCCGAGCAAGAAGAGGCGCGGGCGAGACCCTGGACCCCGGCCGGTCTCGCCCCGCTAGGCCGCTGAACAAGAGATCGTTTCGAAATACTGGCGGCCTGCGACCTGGCGGCCTGAGGCGGCTTGCGGCCTGGCGGCCTGAGGCGGCTTGCGGCGGCTTGCGGCGGCTTGCCAAGAGCACCTTGGGGGGAGAAAATATTTTCTCCCCTACTAGTATGTCTTTCAAGTTCACCAAAAATTGGCCCCTAGGAGTGCAAAACTCCCAAAAAGCTTAAAAACTTGCTTACCTTGTTTTGGGCCCACTCTTCGCGAATACGAGGTTGTACACCAAGGATGAGTTGGCATTGACCTCAATAGACAAGAGAGCAAAGAACATAATTATGAGTGTTGTTGATGACTCTACTCTTCAGAACCTGATCTATTGCTCAACTGCAAAGGAAATGTGGGAAACCCTTGTAATCTACATGGAGGGGGCATATGAGGTTAGAGATGATAGGAAGTCCATGCTCAACCAAAAGTATGAGGCTTTCAGGCAATCCAAGGGAGACAATATAACCATATATTATGGAAAGTTCTTTAGGATTGTGAATGAGCTGAAGACTTATGGAAGAGTATTCAGTCACTATGAACTGAATGACAAGTTCCTTAGATCTCTCTCTAGAGAGTGGGACACTAAAATCTGTGCCATCGAAGAAGTGGCAAAGTTGGGTGAGACAGCTCCTCACACCCTCTTTGGGAAGCTGCTGTCATATGAAATGCAGCTGGCTGCAAGGAAAGAAGAGGAAAACCAGAGCAACTCTCAGGCAAGATATAAGTCTATAGCATTCAAAGCTGAAGGCTCCAGTAGTGGCAGAAGAAAGCCTTCCTCTCCACCAAGGAGAGAGACTGAATCTGATTCTGGAAAATCAGTGACAAGCACATTAGACTGTCAATTGTCTGATGAAGATTTTGCTGTCTTCACCAAGCAATTCCAGAAGTTCTTGAAGAAGAAGCACTGAAGAGGCAGTCCTTTCTCCTCCTCATATCCCAAGGATGACTCCTACAATGGCAGGAGAAAATCCTCTAAGGAGGACAGGTATGGTTCCAAAACTGGTAAACAGGTTTCCTCTAACATGACTTGTTATCATTGCAGAAAACATGGGCATGTGATAGCCGACTGCCCAGTCAAAAAAAAGGAACACAGTGAGAAAAAGGACCTCCAAAAAAAGGGCAAGAAGAAGAAATCCCTCTTGGCCAAGAAGCAAAGAAGCTGGATTGACTCCTCCTCATCAGAGTAAGAAGAAGAAGAAGCCTACATTGGGCTGTTATCTACTGAAGAAGGAGCTGTTGAAGCAGAATGCATCAAAAGGCTGGCTGCTTTAAAATAAGAAGCTGAGAAGGTTCATCCTGCTGTCAGGATTGAAGACAGGGCCCCTCTATTACAGTCTGATGGTGATTCAGAGGTGGATTCTGAAGAAGACAGGTGCTGCCTTGGGCTGATGGCTAGATTAGATGAAGAACTCAGCCACGATCAGCCTGGTCCAAGTAAGGTAATTTTTGCTACTAGCTCTGCTTGTTCAGATTATGAATCAGTTCCAGATTCTTGTTCTTCTTCATCAAATGATGATGATGGCTCAGAATCTGAGAGAGACATCAATCAATTGATTGATAATCATAATGCACTTCTGCAGGCGCTAAAGAAAAACAAGCTCCTGGCCAAACAGGAGGCTCAGGAAATTGTCTCTTTAAAGCTTGCTGCTTCAGAGTTAACAAAATTGCTGGATCTGAAGACTCAAGAAGTTAGAAAATTGAAGAATGTAACAATCCTTCAAATGAGCATCATAACCTTCAAGAATAACCATATCAAGAATCTTGAAGGAAAGCTCCAAAAGGAGAGGGAACTAGTGTCTAGCTACTCCAAGCCTAGCATAGTGTTGCCCTTGATAGATTCATTCTCCTCCCAAAAGGGAAAGAAAGGGTGGGGATTCAAGGGAAGGACAAGAGCCGCTAATCCCAAGGGAAAGGGCAAAGCTCAAGTGGAGCCACTAGCCTCTAAGCCTCATGTGAAATTTAATAGAGTGCAATTTCCTTCTAACTGCCATGACCATGAGAGTATTTATGGTCACTGGAATCATGCTAGATCATCTTGTGTGAACAATGATGTTCCACAATGTTGAGATTAATTTGCCAGCAGGACTCGTGTATGTGGGACCGTGTTATGGCTTCCCCACCGCGTTCCAGGTCTGGGTGTTGACCCCGGTGGGCCCCTGTGGCAAAATATCCCTGCGGTCATGTGGTTGGGATTAATCCCACACCGCCTGTAGATTTCTCCCCTCCGTGTTCATGTACCTTGCCACCCTTCATCTCAAAACTTGGATTTTGAGATGAACTGTTGGGTTGGCGGGTTCTTTCATGGTATTAGAGGAAGTTGTGTTATGGCTTCCCCACCGCGTTCCAGGTCTAGGTGTTGACCCCGATGGGCCTCTGTGGCGGAATATCCCTGCAATCCTGTGGTTAGGATTAATCTCACACCGCCTGCAGATTTCTCCCCTCTGTGTTCATGTACCCTGCCACCCTTCATCTCAAAACCTGGGTTTTGAGATAAACTATTGGGTTGACGAGTTCTTTCACCATATTTTGTTAGAAACCAGGCCGGGGGTCCCACACGAGTAAAGGCCCGGCCCTGGCCGACTGTAGTCTAACACATCCCCAACCAATTCTCCGTACAAGGCTCCAAATTCACACACAGGAATATTGCACGACAGGTTATTGAGACCTGGTCTCGACCCCAGGACCTCCTTTATCAAACCCTTATTCAGGGACCTGATACCCAACTGTGCTGCAACACAGTTGGGTATCTGGTCCCTGAATAAGGTTTGATAAAGGTGGACCTGGGGTCGAGACCAGGTTTTCAATAACCTGCCGTGCAATATTCTCGTGTGTGAATTCAGAGCCTTGCATGGAGATTTGGTTGGGGATGTGTTAGACTGCAGTCGGGCAGGGCCGGGCCTTTACCCGTGTGGGACCCCCAGCT
>CM077161.1:173501949-173738232 GCA_039583875.1 Platanthera guangdongensis
CAACAACGCAGATTTGGCACATCAGCGTGACCAAGTCCACAACAACAGCGGACTCTGCCAATAGATCACGTGGACAGATCACAACGAACTCTGCAGCTATCCTCCACTATCTGTGTTAACCACATGCTTCCACGGAACCAGAGAATACGCCAACTTAGCGGACACCGCGGCCTCCCGATCCAGACCTCATAAGCCATGGTTAGCTCAACTCTAGCCACCCAGTTACAACTACAGGATGCTTGCTGAGACAGACCGCAGCAAAGGGACAAAAGCCAAAGAATGGTTGTCCGCCAACGCCTAACCGCTCTAATCGACAGCGGTTACTGCGGTTTGCATAAATCAGAAAGTCACTTTCACTTCAACAATTTCAACATCCTCCTCTTGCTGCTGCAAAGGCTGTAGTAATTGATGTCGGCCAAAAGATAGCTGCATAAGGATTTCTGCTTGGATTTGCTCGTCGGAGAAATTTTGTCATGGCTTGTGTATCCATCGCTGCAGAGGGAAGAGATGAGGGAGTAGAGTGCCGGGAGATCGAGCTTCAAGCGGCAATGAATGTATTATTTGTTAGTTCCTTTAATGATAAATTACTATGAATTTATATGAATTTGGGTTTTTTTCAATCACGGCGTACATCACTCTAAATAACACATCATTACGATGTTAGCGATGTATATGAATGATACCACGCTCATTGAAAGGCGCCAACAAGACATTTCTGATATGGAAAAAATTCTTTTGGGCCTGATTTCATAAACATTGCACTGTTCTACAGATTGGTTCTCTTTTTGGTAATAACGCCTTACATCACTCTTAGGAATTCTTTGGTTCTGATTTTATAAACATTGCACTGTTCTACAGATTATTTGCTTTTTAAATCACGCTGTACATCACTCTGAGTAATACATCATTAGGATTTTAGGTACGTACATGAATGATATCTTACTCATTGAAAGGCGCGCACAAGACATTTCTGACACAATCTACTTACCTATAAAACTGACATTTTTGCATTGACCTAAATATAAAGCAAATACATGACGTACTTAGCTATTAGTGAGATTAGGCACTCATTTGGCACGGTGGTGGCGGGTGTAACCGCATGCGTTACGATGTCATTTGGTAAGGGTCACTCAACGAACATCATCCGTTTGCCATCGCCGGCAATCAGACCTCAACAACTCTCTTTGTTCTCAATATGTTGAACTGAGCACATGGATATCTATACTGTGAACTAAGACTTGCCTTCTTAACACCTGCTGAAAATGCCATGAGTTCCTACAAAATGAACACTCAACTGAGGATAAGCCCGACTCCATGAATCAATAAGCATTCCCAAACTATTTTACTTCATTGTCTGCATCATGCCCACAACACAAGTTCTCTAAACTAGGTAAACTTCATTTCAAATAACTACGTAACTGGAAATGTGCAGCTTTTCAAAACTCACAAACAACATTCCAACCAAGTATTTGTCAGTTCGGAAATTAACACACAATTCAACATATATAAACGACTACAACCTACCAAACATAGACAACTAGGTAGTAGAGAGATTGGCGGGTTTCCGTAGAACTTAAATACACCGAAAATAAGGTACATGTCTGTATCTAGGCCTCCAGTCCCAACATACGTACTAAACATATCTAGAAAAATGAAATTTTCACAGCACTAATAACGGAAGCCTATCAACTCTCCCTCCCATATCTATAAAACTGAAGTTTTTCTCATTGACGAAAACATAAATCAAACACATCATGTACTTATCTATTAGTGAGACTATGCACTCATTTAGCACTGTGGTGACGGTCGTAAACGCATGTGTTAGGACATCATTCTTTATGAGTCACTTACTGAACATCATCCGTTTGACATCGCCGTCAATCGCACACAGTGTCTTCCCAACCGCTACACTTCCATACCTCTCTGCTATTAGGTATTCTCGAAAATTAGTCGGATTTCAACTGCTATGTTATCTTCCATGAATTTATTCTGTTTTGCATTCTTCCTTTCTCCTCTGCACATGTGGTGTACAAAATTGAAATTGTCGCACAAGGGGAAATCCACACAAACATACATCAAAAAAATTTTATGCCTTCGCTACTTTGTTCGTATTTCGCTACGCTACCTTTACGACCACTTTTACTCTATAAGTTCGCCAGCCATAACTACGTCGACCTCTGCTATCCAAACTACCATCCGTTGACAAAAAATTCCACTGTAACATCCACTATGCTCCTCTCAAATGTTTCATTAAATACTTTAGTTTTATATTTCACTCTTACCAAAAGTACGCCAACAACTGACACTTCTGTGCCCATAATCATACGCCTCCACATGTCCCCCTCCCATAATGACTGAAAACATCCGTAGGGCTTCGCAAATCACTCTGTTTGCCTCTTCGTCTTCTTAAATTTCATACTCCTCTCACGTACTCCTGCATCTTATACCATGACTCCAAAAAAAACCCCATGTAACCTCCACTCCATCTGTATTTGCGCACATGCTAAGAAATATAAATGTAGATGTTTTCCTATTTTTTTAAAGACCAAGCGGCTCATTCTTATTTCAGAATCTCTCTCCATTCAACTAGCAACCCCACCCACCGAACGTTAGATCGACCGCTGTGTTGCTACTCATACTAATATGAACGCCAACTTCTCATAAGACATCAAATCTTCCCTGGGAACTCTTACATTACATGACAAAATTGTTTTGACTAACACCATGTGTTGAAACTTCCGTTCACTGAGGAAGCCAAAACTGCGATTTCGTAAAGTTCCCGCCAACACGAATGGGCCCAACTGGATACAACGTATTTTGCGTATCGCACCTCCTTCTACTACTCATCTCTTTCATCTTACCTCACATAAATAAATTTTATGACCTTTACACTTTTCACTAAGCATAGCGCGTAACAAGTACCTGTTTTTCGAAACAGTACGCTTCACTGCTACAGTCATGTGCCAGCAGAGATCCACCACATTATTACTTAAAACCCGAAAATGTCATAACCACATACACACAGTATCACAGTGTCGTTACTATACAGCTTTACATTGAACCTGCTATGTTCTTATACACTGCACTCTTACCACTAAACAAAATGTAAGTTCACTACTACTGAAAAAATACATTTACACGTCGTGATGTACTATAAATACTCTGATTACGTCTACAGTAATAACGCATTCTGGTGAATTCTCAAAGTGCTATGCTTTTATGTTACGTACTAAATATATATCAACTCAGGTTGTACTAAAATCTCTCCTCCACACCAAGATGGACACACTTGAAGCACGTCGTGCTGCTCAACGAGCTGCTAATCGTGAACGTTCACGAATTAGGAGAGCGAGGATGACAGCAGAACAACGCGAACGAGAACGTGCTTCTAATCGAACCCGTCACAGATCTCGGTGGTTGCAATTGACTGAAGCACAAAAAGAACATCAACGAGCCATTTGGCGTACTGCCGCTCGAAACTGTGCTCAACGTCAACATCTGTTTGAGTCACACAATGTTGAACTGCCCCATGAAATTATCCATGGGCAGTCAACTTCTACACCCCCATGTGACTCCACTATGCCTGCATCAACAGCCACGAAATACCCTGTCAAAACTACTGCTGCGCCCCACATACACTCTCTAACCACAGTAACATCTACTCCATCTACTGTTGTACACCGATACGCTTTAACAACCGTGTCATCGCCATTCACTCATGCTACGCAACCACTTCAAACTGGAGAATCATCATCTTATCACAGATGTATTATAGCATCAATTGATAATGACATCCCACAAAACTCTGTACAGCTTCCACATGTACCAGAATTCTTCGTGCAACACGCAGATGAACATTTACTACAACGTACGTACTTCGAAACTACAATACAATGCAAATGCTATTTATACTTCATTAATTTTGTACGTTAACACCTCATCCATTTCTCATCTACATAGAAATTCACGCATCCCCTGCGCCTCAATCTGGCAATGAAAATGATTCTGCCTCTGATGATAACAACACTGCTACAAATCATTGTTCCAGAATCCATAATAGTGCCCGTATTTCAAATGTACGGCAACATATTACGTACTTACAACTACAACGACCAAAAGTGTGTAATTACTGCCAAGCTAAGTTGTTTGATGGTGAAACAACAACAATGTGCTGCAACAATGGAAGAGTCCGCATACCAACTCCACCATTCCCAGATGAGCTCTATAATTTATTTACAAGTGATTCTGCACAGAGCCGTCATTTCAGAAGATATATTCGTTCATACAATCATGTATTCTCTTTCACATCAATGGGTGTAAACTTAGACCCAACTTTGTCTGCTGATCAACACAGTGTTTACACGTTCCGAGCTCACGGAGCAATATACCATCGAATTGGGTCACTTCTTTCTACTCCACATACAAGACCACGATATTTACAGCTATACATATATGATACAGAACATGAAATTGATAATCGTTTACAGGAGAACTCAGCATTAGACCGCTCATTATTGCAAAAAATCAGAACAATTTTAGATGCTTGCAATCCATTTGTACTGATGTTCCGCCGACTGTCTGAGCATGAAGACATTATCAACTGCAAATTAGTTATCAAAGAAAGGCCAGCACGTGAACAACAATATATATTACCAACAGCCTCACAAGTTGCTGCTATAATTGTTGGAGCTGAAGATTATTTTGATTCAAATGAACGCAACATAACTGTTGAAACAACTGAAGGGCATATAGTTAACATACAAGAATATACTGGTTTCTACGATCCTCTGCAATACCCGCTACTTCTCCCATATGGAACATATGGTTGGATAGCTGAATATAAAGGATTAAATAATCTACGTGTTACCTGCTGCGACTACTACTCATACGTATTACAGGTATGCACTATATTTTTTGTTTACTATAATCCTCATAATTGTAAATAAAATATATTTATACTGAAATGCATATAACTATAGGATCGTGGTCCACTTTTATCATTACCGTTACACGGATGTCGCCTTCTACAACAATATGTTGTTGACAACTACATCAAAATAGAAACACAAAAATTAAGATGGATTACAAGAAATCAAAATTTTCTTCGTGCTGAACTCTATTGTGGTTTACAAGATTGCCTCAATGCTGGAGAACTTAGTGGAGGTATTACAGTTTGTTCATTACAATATAAAATAATATTATTTTCTATATTCATTGTTTTACTGACATATAATATATTATTATGACTCAGCAAATATTGGTCATCGTATGATTTTACTATCATCCTTTGTTGGAAGTCCGCGCGATATGTACCAACGTTATCAAGACACAATGGCTGTCGTTCAACAGTATGGTCGACCAGATATATTTTTAACGATGACATGCAATTCATCATGGCCAGAAATTACAGAATTGCTCTACTCTACACAAACCCCTCAAGATCGTCCCGATATAGTCAGTCGGATATTCAACGCTAAGTACACAAAATTAAAGCACGATCTTTTCCACCGGCATATTTTGGGGAAGACAATTAGTCATGTGCATGTAATTGAGTTCCAAAAAAGAGGTTTGCCTCATGTTCATATGTTGATCATTTTCGATGCACGCGACAAAATGAATACTCCAGATGATTATGACCATATTGTTCGTGCTGAACTCCCTCATATTGAACATGAGCCTGAACTATATAATGCCGTTGTACGACATATGATTCATGGTCCATGTGGACATGTAAATCCTCACGCACCATGCATGAAACATGGTAACTGCAAAAAAGGTTACCCAAAAAACTTTGCTAACCATACAATACAAGGAGCTGACTCATACCCGATTTACCGCCGACGAAATAATGGACGTTCCTTCCGTCTACGACGTGCTGCAGATTTTAATATTACAAACCAATGGGTTGTACCGTACAATCCATATCTGCTGTTAAAATATGACTGCCATATAAATGTTGAAATCTGTAGTAGTATTAAAAGTATCAAATACTTATACAAATATATTCACAAAGGTCCTGACTGCGTTGAATTTCAAATCCATGATACTGCTGATCGGAATGAAATATCTCAATATGTAAACGGGCGATGTATATGTCCTCAAGAAGCATTCTGGAAAATATTCAAATTCAATATGTACCAGACATATCCTTCGGTAATTCGTTTACAAATACATCTGCCGAACAAACATCAGATTCAGTTTCGCAGTACTGACGTAGTTACTACCATTCTTGCAAACGAGCGCAACTCCCGTACAATGTTAACCGAGTTCTTCAGCATTAATGACAGCAATCAAGAGGAACACGCCTACTTCTACACTGAATTTCCAAAACACTACACATGGAACTCAAATTCAAGAACTTGGCATAAACGAAGGCGCCGTCAAAAGATTGTTGCTCGAATGTACTCCGTACATCCTTCAGAAGGAGAAAGATTTTACATGCGCATGCTTCTAAATCATATTCGAGCACCACGATCTTTCATACATTTGATGACAGTTGGTACTACTACTCACCCAACATTTAAATCCGCCGCTGAACATTATGGTCTATTAGAACGAGACAACAGCCTACAAAGGTGTATGTTTGATGCTAAAGAGTTTCAGATGCCCGCAGCACTGCGTACGTTATTTACAATAATTTTGCTATTTTGCAATCCCACAAATGTTAGGGAGCTTTGGAATTCTAATTACACAGCAATGACAGAAGATTTCCATACATTGGCATCTACCAACGACATATATATCCTGAACAAACTACTTCGTGAAATCAACAATATTCTTCAACAACACAACAAATCAATTACACAGTTTGATATCCCGAACATGTCTTCAGCATTCGAAAATATTATAGACTCCTCCATCTTAATTGCAGATGAGCTATCAATGCCTATTTCAAGTACAGATCTTGTTTCAGTTTCATCATTAAATCACCGTCAAGCTTATATCTTCCATATTATTACTGAATGTGTTAGACAAGGCAGTGTCGGTATTTTCTTCATTGATGGACCTGCTGGCACTGGAAAAACGTTTCTATACAAGGCCATACTTGCATACCTACAAAAATATGGTCATATTATGCTCGCCACTGCATCATCAGGCATTGCTGCAACTCTTCTTCCAGGAGGAAATACAGCACATTTAAGATTCAAGATTCCTATTCCAATTGAAGCAGGATCATACTGTAAATTCACAAAAACATCAGCTATGCAACAACTCTTACAACACAGCTCCGCTATTCTGTGGGATGAGGCACCTATGTCGCACAAACATATTTTTGAAGCTGTTGACCGTTCATTACGAGATGTTCTAAACACAGACTTACCTTTTGGTAATAAAGTTCTCATCATGGGCGGCGATTTCCGTCAAATTCCACCAGTTGTACTGAACGGAACAATGTCGCAAATTATTAATGCCAGTATTGTAACATCGTCGTTGTGGTTATCTGTTAAAGTACTATCACTAACTGAAAATATGCGTGCAGTCAATGATCACCATTTCTCAAAGCTTCTGCTTCAAATTGGAAATGGTACTGAATCCACATATGGTGATGATATGATATGAATTCCTGATTCAATGATTATTCCCTGTACTGGTGACCATTCAGTCGACATACTTATCAGCATCATATTCTCTACTATGACATGTACTACTGACTATGACTACTAGGAGACCAGAGCGCTACTGAGTCCGCTAAATGAAGATGTTGCACATTTAAATGAGAAATGTCTGGATATCTTCCCTGGTGATGAAATAACATACTACTCTTTTGACTCTATTGAGGATGACAACTGTAATTTATACCCGCCGAAATTTTTAAATAGTATCTCATCAAGTAATCTTCCGCCACACAAACTGTCTTTAAAGATAGGTACCCCTATTATGCTCCTAAGAAATCTAAACCCACGTATTGGCCTATGCAACGGTTCACGACTCATATGCCGTCAATTTTCAAGAAATGTTATTGCAGCAGACATTCTTACTGGTGAACATAAAGGCAAAACAGTGTTCCTGCCGCGCATACCTCTAAAAAATACTGGAGATCAACATCTACCTTTCGAACTTACGAGGAAACAATTTCCAGTTCGGCTAAGTTTTGCACTGACAATAAACAAATCTCAAGGACAGACAATCGAACATGTTGGCCTTTATCTACCATCTCCTGTTTTCACTCATGGTCAACTATACGTTGCTCTGTCAAGAGGAACTACTGCTGCAAACACAAAGGTATTAATTAAAGATAGTACATTACATAGCATTCCTGGCATGTACACAAAAAACATTGTTTACAAAGAAATACTATCAAAAGTAAACATACAGGTACATTATATTTTTCATATCTGTTTTAACATTTGACATAGAATTCTATGCTCATATCATGCTTAATAATTTCGTACTTTCATATTACTTGCACAGCCACCTCATTCGTAATCGTTCGTATCTACAACAACAAACGTCTACTTCTCTTCCAGGTACATTTAATAATAATTTGTATTACTGTTATTAGTTCTACAACAAACTGCGCTGATTGTTTTGCTTTAATACACACCATGTTTTCAGATGAAACAGTACCAACAAAAAAATGATTCGTATGTCCATATACTTATCATTACATACATACATTCATACCTGTAGAAACGACAACGCTCTGTATGCTTACTAAAATGAACAAAAATACCTTTAATCAGTATTAGGCGAACCTCAAATGCACACTTACATTTACATTACTGTACATTTCACTAATTAACTCTTTTTCACTAAAAATCAACATATCATTCTCTCACTCTTTATAAAATTACATGTTCTATTTCACCATTGAAAAAAAATTTTATATACAGTCATTATTTATTCTAATCTGAAATTATTTTTCTTCATTTGATACAGTACATACGCATATATTGACAATGGCTTCATACAACTCCTCATCAACCGTTACACAAGAGAATACCCTGTCATCCACAATTGATCCTACTGACTCATACAACAATGTACCAGCAGATATGCGTGATTACTATTACTTCGCTGTATTACTCAGCAACCTTCCTCGAACTACAACAACAGATTTACTACGATCACTCTTCCAACATCTTCCAGGCTTCCTACACGCTAGCGTAAGCAATCGTACTGAAAACTGCACTATACAGTAATCTACAACTTCAAAACAAATGAAGCGACATTATGCATTTATTCATGCAGGTTGACATCAACACATCAGACAATCAAACTTCAACAAGAGAACTGATCTTTACAGACGAAGTTTCGATGCATGCTGCTGCGCACATGATAAACGGACAAATAATTGATGGAAAACCAATAGCAACCGAAGAACTAAGCCTCTTTGATATTAAACCAGAATACTATCAGCAACGTATCAATTAAAGATCATAAAGAAACAGAGCCCATATAAATATTCTGTAGACAATTCCCTCGCTCTCAAATCTATTAAATGTATAAATAATATATCACATCACTTAGATGTTATGCTCCTATGCATTCTACCACTGTGTAATTTACTTATTGTCTACTATCCTTCGCTCTGCGACATACTGTATATATCAGTGTTACCATATTGTTAATAAAAATGTTTACCAACAATATGCATATTATCTTCCTATTGAATCAATACATTGTAACAAATGTAACATTCTCTTTGTTTATGATATTATAATTTTTTTATTATTGAATTTGTTACTGTTATATACTGTGATATAGAGAGATAATCAGTACATAACTGGGACATGTTTTTTTATATACGATGTTCCTTTCTTTTATCAATATAACTGAACTACATTACTCCATAATGCTAAAAATTAGATGATATACACCCACTATTTTAGCACTGTTCAACAATCATTTACAACAAATTTCCAAAAACACAATGACATACATTTAAATCAGCTATTTACTCAATGCAATTTATGTTTTGAAATAAGTGAGCATTCTGCTGTTAAATTAATAATAATGTCCACAAATATTTTTCGAATAATACTACTTTGCATTAATGAAAATAAAGCTCATCTTCTCACCGCAAACATTATCAACTCACATATACATACAACCATAATACTGTTTCCATTACCATCAAATATAACCACTATACCTGTTCATGAATTATGAACTTTATTACAATATGTTGCTAATCATAACAAACGTAGATTTGAACATACAATGCTCCGCATTCCAAATTCTATGCAGATTTACTAAAAAAAGAAAACTTCAATATATATATGTTACATAATTCATTACTCTCTAATACCACCACACATACACACAAATCAAATTACCTTACAAATACAGTTTCCCTACCTCCACTCCATCAAAGTATCAATCACTTACACCACAAATGCCTATCACTATTACCAATAGAAGATGTCACGTGCTACACATTTACCTCACTTAATCATAATAAACACAGCGGAACGACACACGATATCTTCGAAATTTTATCACAACTACAACTCCCCCCCCCCCCCACACACAAACTGCCTTTACAAAATGATTCGCTTATTACACTACTTTGACATCTCAATGCCGAAACAAGCCTTTGTAATCATTCACATATTCTATATCATTACTAAAAAAAAATTATCATGTCACTTACAATTCATTAAATAAAACATAAAATATAAAATATATTCCCTCCACGTATACATCTACAATGCCCTTAATATTCAACAAAGCATTTTTACCTTACAATTCAGCAATTTCATATTCATCTGAGCTTTACACTAACAACCAATAAACCACAAAATCAAACAATTACAGAAGTAAGAACCTATGTACCCGTTCCTCTGCTTACTCACGCCCACCTATATATAACTCTATCAAAATGAATGCATTCATCAAATACTACACTAATACCAAAAAAAACTCTTTTTTTTCTCACAGAGATATATACGCAAAAATATTATTCTCAATTAAATTTTCATACGAACACACATGCACTAACATAGTAGACTATCAAATACAATTCATCTTACTACATACAATCAATATACTTTTGTTGTACAGTTGACATGTTTTTCCACAAAACAATTACATTTTATTTTAATGAATACTGTTACTCGGCATAGAAAACATCAATACCTCAACTTTCAGGACAACAACAATCAATTCTGCCAATCAACATTCTCAGCTAAATACTCTGCTCTAAAAAAATATCTGCTCTCATTATCATATTCTGATTAACCTTCTTTATTTACGCAGTAACTAAAAAAAAATAAATTTGAACTACCCATTATAAAATACACATTCATTTCACAAAGATTGTTTATGTCTATATGAATATCAACATTCTACAGATGGAAAACAACAACTCATCAAACCCGCGCTCACAATTACATAATCAGTCAAACACACAACCAAGTAAGTTATTATTACTATTAATATATATATTTTACTGCAAAAAATATTTCAACCTAATATTAAAAACTTTGCTTTGCAGATACTCCTATCAACAACAACAATTCATCAAACTCTGATGACAATTACTACGATGAGCTTTACCCGCAAGACACCACACGTTGGTTTGATCTTCCACGAACTGAAATTCCTGGTTTTCGACTACGTATCCCACCTGTACCAGCAGGTCTAACACCATAGGAAGAGTGGAACTATGTATTCACAATGATTAGAAGGTAACACGTAATAAATATTTTTCATTACATAACATACAGTACTATCATCACTCTATCAACATTTCTTAATATCTACTCTCACTATACATATTCTAATATTACAGAATCTCCGAAGGTCACTAAAGAGAATCTTGCAGCAAGCATTACAATTACAACTACGAGCTTCGAACTATAGATGCACATATCAGCTACTGTGGTTACAGAATCATCACCTCACAGCAATCTACAACTACAGAACATCAACTATGCACGATTTACAGTTTCATTTGTTCTATGAAATTATAATACCCAAAAACTACTATGTTTTTATGTGTCAATTTGTTTTTTCCCCTCCGCTCATGATATTTATGCTCAATATTAAACCTTCTGATAAATGTCAACATTATACTTCGGATATTTTTCATGGTCATTTACCAACAAATGACATGATGTAATAATACTTCATTTTATAAATCTCTTACCATCACCAGTCATTTAATAATGATAAATACAGCGATATGCATACCCAATATTGAATATGAGTTTTACAATATATACCGCATATTTTATTTAGACACTTCAAGTAATCATTGCATACTCTTGACATTTATTACAACTGCTCAAAGTTCAAATGAATCAATGTATAAATACAGAAAATCAAATTACATACGACACACAATGCCGCCATGCCCAACCTAAGCCCGTCAAAAACAACCAAAACCCATCAACTGACGTCAACACCATAAGATGAACAACGCATGTTAAACACTCTTGCACCCCCCTGTGCTCAAAAAACTAACACATATATACGCACCGTGTCGCACAAATTCGCTACTTCAACACTATTCCAATGAATTACATGTAATCCAAACCCGCTTCTTCGCAGCCAAAACACAACTGAAGTATCAAACACAAACAAAACCTGGGTGCAACCACGCAGATCCTCTGTACAGGCGGGCGAAGCCCGCCTGTTGCGGCCGAAGGCCGCCCGAGAGCATAGAGCACGGGCGTAGCCCGTGCGAAGATGCTCGTATATATATAAGTACTTTCTATAGATTTATCTTAAAAAAAGAAAAATTATTTTCGGATTAAAATAATAGGCTTATGAGTTATATATGATATATTCATATCAATATTTCTTTTTGAATAACACGAGTGTCCGACACGGGGCTTCGCCTCTACTGTCAATCGCGGCAGTACCCGGCCCACCCCGTGCGACTGTACCCGACCCGCCACTACGACCTCGCGCAACTGTACCCGGCCCGCCCCCGGCGGACTTCGCCCGCTCACGACAATAATTTAAGAAAAAAATATAAATATAATTTTATAAATAACAAAATTTAAAATAATAATTATAAATGTACATATGTAATTATTATTATTATATGTACTATATTTATATGTAATAATGGATTATATTATTCCTATTTATATATTTTTTTATAAAAATACATAAAATATAAAAAATATAAGTAATAATGGATTGAGTTATTCCTTCTATTCTTGAGGTCCTGGGTTCGAAACCAGATATTCGCGTTTAAATTAAAATATAATTTTAACAGTCAACTGCTCGAATTTTTAAGAGTTATAGAGGTAGAATCGTAATTTCACATAGGTTTAGGACACCCTAGTAGTAGGTTTAGGAGACCTACTAAAGTGTGGCGAGATGAAATGATTTTATTGTGATCGATCAGACGGTTGTTGAATTATGAACTCATGATCTGACGGCTTGCAATATTTCTTTATATATGGTATATATATTAATTTAGGAGATATTATTTTTAAAAAAAAGTATTTTATCCCTCTCTATTATAAATTTCCAAATATTTTAAATCTATATACTTTCTTGAATTATCAAAACCAGAAATTAACTTATATGCTTTTCTTTAATTAAAAATCATGCCCTCATCGGAACTAGTAATTTTTCCGTACGGATAACGTTTTCTCTTCTGGGAGTGGGTGAGATCCAAGCCGTCCAGCCTTAAATCTAACGTTTGTGATTTACAATAATAATAATAAAAAACACAAACATAACCCGTTCTTTAAATCTCATCGGACGGCTCCTGCGCTACCCGCGCTCCTTCCTCTGGGAACGTGTAGCGCATGAAAATTTTTTTTCATCGAAACATATCACCGTAAGGGATAAGGGCAAAGCCTTGTGCCCGTTCACTTGTGTCTGTGTGTACATATACATATACAATTTATAGTGGCCTTTTGAAATTTGCTAAATTACAAGTTACACAAAAGTTTACATTTCATATCATTTATGCACAAAAATACTTTACTTGAGAATTTAGTCCAATGAGATATTTTTGTGCATGAATGTTAAAAGATATAGACTTACAAGAAAAGGTTTATATTTACAAAAATAAGAGTAGTTCAACGTGTAATTATGCTAACTTTGAGGACAAATTTTGGTAATTAGACTATGGCTTCATTTTGTTCGGCAGTGGCGGGTTGATCCGGCGGGTGAAAACGGAGTGTTCGAATCGGAGGGGGGACGTGACTTCTCCAAACGGAGCTTTTTTAGGCGTTTCTCAAGGCGGGGGGGGGGGGGGGGGGGGGTGGAAACGGAGCAAACACAGCCGGAGGTTCATTTGTTTACCCGCCTTCCGGAGGCGTTTGCCCCTAACGCAGCGGCAAAACGTCCAACCAAATAGAGCTTATACATGAATCCATTCAAGAAGAAACTACATTTCATATCATTTGGCACGGTGATGGCGGTCATGAACATGGGGGCAAAATTGTCAAAACTTCATCCACTTTTATGTTCAAACGGATGATGTTTGTTAGATGATTCATTATGAATGACGGTTTAACCCATGCATTTACTATTGGTGTTTCCTGTTGAGGTATATTGATATAATGGTAATTGGTTCTTAACGGGTTTGGTTTGGATCCGTTAGACAACCAATAACCTGTCGTCATGGATTTAGAGTTACGCCTATAAATACCACTGTTGGGGGGCAACGTGGAGGTCATTACAAAATTGACGGCCACGCAGGATCCTTCGAGCGCCCTAACATTTTCAAGGTGTTTGCTAAGCAATCAAGCAATTAGTCTCACTGCCTACGCGATATCGTCTTGATGCTGACGCAGCCAAGCTCAACGTCGAAGCAGGTGCTTTATCGACCCTACGTCGAGTAAAAATCGACGCAACATCAAGTTCTACTCAACGTAGGAATGTCGACTGCATGTCAACGCAGTTACGTCGAATGTCGTCGAGTGTATCTCGACGTTCCGTCGAGTTCTTATCGACGCACGTCGAGTGCAAGTCAACGCATGTCAGCGCATGTTGAGTTTTGGCGGATTTCTAAGGAGACTTTTGTCTGTTTGTTTTCCTGGGGTGTAAATAGACTTGCAAAAGAGTTTTCTAAGTAACTGTCAGTGTGTGCTTTTGAAGCCGCAACTAACCCTAGTTCCTGTCGTGATATCACCTTGTCGCCGCCTCTTTTGGAGAAAACCTAGCAGTTTGTGGAGACACAGATGACATTATTTTCTCCATACCGAATATTATTGGACAAGATCTTGGTGTTTTGATCCACTCGAGTGGATACCTGTAGAGCCGCAGATCTGTTTCTGTGTGGACTCAGCCTCCTAGAGCATCTTGGTTGAGTATTGACTCAATCCATCTAAGGTATATTGCAATATATTTTCCATTTTACTCATTGATCTATATTTCATCGCAAAATTCAGTTTCTGTTTAGGATTTTCTTGAACTCTATTCCGCTACACACATATAATACGTTGTTAGTGGAAATTCCAAAAATGAAGATTTTGAAAAATTTCATATATTCAAAAATATGGTTGAAAATCAACTAGACATAAAAATTAAAAGGCTAAGAAGTGATAGAGGAGATGAATATATCTCGGGGAAGTTCAGAGACTTTCTTGCCAGCAATGACATAATTCATGAAACCACTGCCCCGTATTCACCACAATCCAATGGTATCGCCGAAAGGAAAAATATGACTTTAACAGAAATATTGCATTTCATGTTGTTAACTGTTGACATGTCTGCGGCCTATTAGGGTGAAGCCGTTCTCACATCAAATCACATTCTTAATAAAGTTCCTCATGCTAAGTTGAAGCAAACACCCTATGAGCTTTGGTTTAAGAGACCTCCTAGATTTAATAATCTTAAGACCTGGGGTTGTATCGCTTATGTTAGGATACCTGACTCTAGAAGAGCTAAGATTGCACCTAGGACAAACACATGCGTCTAGCTAGGATGTGCAGTGGATAGTACTGCAGACAGGTTTCTAGATCTCTCAACTAATACTGTAATAGAATCTAGAGATGTAGTTTTCTTTGAGGATAAGTTCCTTAAAGATAAAAACCTAATGCTTCCAGGTCTGTCAGCATCTAGTACTATGACTACAGTTGAACCAAAACTAAGGACATCTAACACTGAGCCCATAAACACTAGTGATTTAGCATCTAAAGGGTTATCTAATAGAGAATGAGTGTCTAAGAGCTTCGGTACAGACTTTGTGACTTACTAAGTGGAAGCTGATCCATCTACCTATAAGGAAGCAATGTGATCTAGGGATTATCTATTATGGAAAGAAGTCATAGATGATAAGATGGACTCTCTCTGCAAAACCACACTTGAACCTTGGTTGCCTTGCCCAAAGGGGCTAGAACCATTGGAAGTAAGTAGGTCTTGAAAAAGAAGCTTAATCCTAATGAGAGTATCGTTAAATACAAAGCACGTCTAGTTAAATAAGGCTTCACTCAAGTGAGTGGTATACACTACTTTGATATATACTCACTTGTTTGTCATATTGCAACAATTAGGATTCTTCTCGCGTTAGCATCTATTGAATATTTTGTCGTTCATCAGATGAATGTCAAGACTACATTTTTTAATGGAGATCGGATTGAGGAGATCTATATGCACCAACCTGAAAGGTTTGTCGTAGAAAGTATAAAAAATAAGATCTGTAAGTTGATTAAGTCACTCTACGGATTGAATCAAGCACATAAATTGTGGCACGAGAAATTTGACACTTGTATTAAGACATGTGTTTTAAATCTAACCTATTAGATAAATGTCTGTACGTAAGAATATGTTCAGATAAAGTTGCAATTATATGATTGTATGTTAATAATATGTTAATTCTTGACACTGATCAGTATGAGGTGGAAGACGTAAAAGTTGCTTTGACGGCATAATTTAGCATGACAGACTTAGGTGTGGTGAAAACCATCTTAGGAATGGAAGTGAACTTCACTAAAAAAGGTATTATCCTAAGCTAGTCAGATCACTACGTTAGAAATCTACTTGAGAAGTGGGGTTACATTAATAGAAAGAAGATTGAGACTTCATACGA
The DNA here is from genome assembly GCA_039583875.1 of Platanthera guangdongensis. Classification (NCBI taxonomy): domain Eukaryota; kingdom Viridiplantae; phylum Streptophyta; class Magnoliopsida; order Asparagales; family Orchidaceae; genus Platanthera; species Platanthera guangdongensis. The sequence goes on from CM077161.1 coordinate 173,518,898, forward strand.
CTACAACAATAGACTGAAATTGAATGAAGGTTCACCTATTAGACAGTTGGATTACTCCAAACTCATAGAAAGTCTCATGTATGCTACAACCGACACTAGACCTGACATAGTCTTTACGGTCGGCATGTTAAGTAGATTCACAAGTAACCTTGGGAGGGATCACTGGGATGCCTTAGAAAGGCTAATGCGATACTTAAAGTACATTGAGAAGTATGTTTTATATTACAATGGACATCCTCCTGTGCTTGAGGGGTATTCTGACGCCTCTCGATGCTAAAAAAATTGTTGATAGAAGATCCACTATTGGTTTTGTGTTTACACTAGGAGGAGCAATAGTAGCTTGAAAGTCAAAGAGGCAGATGTGCATTGCACTATCCTCTATGGAATCAGAACTCTATGCTCTCACTTCAGTTGGAGAAGAAGTAGAGTGGATAAGAGATCTGATAATGGACATTTCATTGACGAGTATGAAAATGCACTCTATTTTGATATATTATGACAATCAAGCCACAAAGACCATTGCTATAAATACGTTGTTCAATGGAAAGCAAATACAACTAAAGATTTAACAGGCCTGATTGACCTATCTCACCAGTCAGGGGATAATCTCCCTTTTGGACGTGAGATCGAAAGATAATGTAGCAGATGCCCTTACCAAGGGCTTATATAAGGTTATAACAACTAAAACATCGGGGGAGAGGAGATTAAAGTTCATTTAGTATGACTTAATACCTTGCTTATGTTTTAAATTTTAGAACCGTAATCTGCTTACATTCAAGCATATATAGTCGAGTACATTGAAGTATTTCAGATGCTATCTGATGAAAGCTAGAGATGAATAGTTGTCAGTCATTCCAAACTTGATGACTTACTCAATTATTTCATTCAAAAGTTGATTGAGTATCATTCCAAAAAGGAATACTGAAGTTGCTGATATGTGCTATGATATTATGATTATTAGTTATATCATTCTAAACTTGATGATATAATAGTCACAGCTTGTTGTATCATTCCAAACTTGATGATATAACACAATTGTGAAACGGTTAATAATAATCTTAATAATCGAAGAAACATGGTTTGATTCTTTGAAATCAATTTTCTAATTTTTCGTAAATTAGATAGAGATGCTGACTTGTGATTCTTTCTTCCTAGTTAGAGTATTACGTTCTTTTACTGCTAGAACTAATCAATTTACTTTTGATAGCAAATGTTTGAATTCATAGACATTTGTTTTATAACATTCTTGTTGTAACTGTTTGCAGATCAAATGGAGATTGAAGGAGATAAAGTTGATTTTGATCCTGATGAAGATGATCTGCTGTTTGCATGGATCATTAATCAGTTTGAGTTTTTCAGTTTTGTTTTTCCTTTTCATGTTTGAAACCTTTGTTTGAGTTTACTTTATCAGTTATCTAAAACTCATGTTTATGTTTTGATCGTTATTAACTTTTGTTTTAAGTAACCTGTTTGTGTTAACATCTATATACAACATATGATGAGATTGTTGAGGTATATTGAATAGATGTGACAGGTGTTTAACGAGTTTAGTTAGGATCCGGATGACATCCAATAACCCGTCGTTGGGGATTTAGAGTTACACTTATAAATACCCCTGCCGAGGGAAACGTGGAGGTCATTCCAAACTTGACAGTCACACGGGATGCTTCGAGCGCACTAACAAGTTCCACTTTTGTATAGAAAACTCAACAATTACGAATGTCACCACCGTGCCAAACAGTACCTAAAGTTCACTGCCATTGGTTTCTATCCACTACAAATATAATATATATATAATAATAGGGTGTTTTTATAAACAAACCATATTTGGCTATATACAAATCCATTTTCACTCTTTTTATGGCCTTTTAAATGAATATATACAAACCAGTTAAATACACAGGTTAAACCTTTCTTTTTATTTCTTCCAATCGGCCTCCCCGACGGTTCTTTCCCTTACTTCCTGCAACAGCAATGGCGGGCGAAACTCCTCCGGCAGAACCGTATGAGGCCACCCCTGACACCGGCCTTTCGGATCCAGAGGCCTGGATCTCCCTCAGCAGTGAAGGAGGAGTGCCGACGAACCCGTCGCCGCCTTCTTTGGCCGCCCCGACGACATGCCTCATCCTGATGCTGCCTTCTTTGGCAGCCCCAACGAAATGTCGCATCCTGGCGCCTCCCCAGGTACCTTCTTCTTCCTTCTCCATGCCTAAACTTTTTATTCTAGGATTTCTAAAACTATACACAAACCATTTAAATTCCAAACTCTAGCCCAATTCCCCTCCGCCTCCGTCTCCCCCGATTTCTCTCTTTTGTTTGTTCGATTGCATCTGCGAGATTTAATGGGGATGTAGAGATTTCTTGATGTCACCTCCCGCTCTTTGCATCATGCCACCATTGCAAGGAGAGATTTTTTGATGTCTCCCTCATACATAATTTCTCACAATCTGTCATTAAAAACAAGTTTTCTTTTCGATGTTTCTTTATATTCTTTATGTTCTTGGTATTGCTACTAACCTGGTTTTTAACCCAATTTCTCGGATGGAGCAATCAAAATTACCCGGAGCTAAGGAGTGGGACAATACAGAAATGCCTTCTTTAGGATCGGAATTTGGTATTGCCATATATTAAAATTGTTTAGTTTTGTACATTGTTTTGTTTATGAACTCGTTAGTTAGTTTGTTTATTTTGTGACAATATTTGTGTAGATGTGACATCGTTCTTTCAAACGACTTCAGTTTTTACGTCAAGGGAAGAGTTGATTGATTGGGCACGTAAAGTTGGTAGAAGTCTTAGCTTTGTTGTCACAATTTTAAGTTCTGATAAAGTCACTGATAGACCACGTCCACGTGTTCTTTTGGGTTGTGATAGGTCCGATTTTAAACGAGAGAATCCTAAACAAATTAACAAAAACATGCGTATGACATCTTCGAAGAAATGTGGGGGTCCATTTCAAGTGAGAGGTCAAAAGAAAATGTATGTGGATGAATGGCGAGTGGAAGTGTTGTGTGGAAAACACAATCATTGTTCTGTACATTTAGAGACACATGCATATGCTGGCCGGTTGGATAAAAATGAGGCACAACTTGTTGAGAGTATGTTTTCCTCTGATGTTAAACCCCGCAAAATACACACATCTCTAAAGCAGAAGAGTAAAGTAAATACTAGTACAATTAGAACTATATACAATCAAAAAGAGATTCTTCATAAGCAAGAATTGGGAGGTCGAACTATATACAATCAAAGAGTGGCTCTATAAATGTGTTACAGACGCTGAATACGTATGTTATAGTTGAGTGAAAGAGGATGTTTCGGTATTGGAAAGCTTATTTTTTGCATATCTTATGTCTATTAAGTTGTGCTGCATGTTTCCATCTGTATTCCAATTGGATTGTACTTACAAAACTAATAGGTACCCGATGCCTTTATTATCGATTGTTGGAGTAACTTCTACCAATCAGTCATTTTTCGGTGCATTTTTCAGAAGATATCGCATCAGAATTTGAAGGTATTAACAAGAGATTTAATGAAACAACAAGTTAACAAAAGCAAGAAATAAAGAGGAAGCTAAGAGAGATAATTGATCCAATTTCAACACAAACAAGAGAGCCAAAAGTGCCTTTGAGTTTAAAGGGAAGGCCAAAGGGGAGTTACAAAAGGCTAAAGGATAACACAAAATCTACAAAAAAAAGGATCCATCTTTATTTGAACATGTTATGATGGAGGAAAATTGGGAGGTACCAAGAAACAATCAAAGAAAATATTAGTAAGAAAGAGAACGGGGTACCAAATGAGGACACCTGCATGATGCAGGCCCACGGTTGATTGTTGGGAAAACTACGGACTAAGCACGATCGTCTCTCTATGATTCAAATTCTACGCTCGCACAAATTTTCACGCAGCGCACACGCCCAGCAATTTTATCACTTTAATGCTTACGTACGAGTAGTCAAACCGATTAGGATCGAATAGAGGCGATTGACCAATATTCTTTCCGGCCAAAAGGACCCACCTGGTCCGATCGAGCGAAGGTTGTACTAAAAGAGATATACCAAAAATTACGATTCAGAAAACAGTAGATCTCTTCAAACAAAAAGTTACGAGGTTCGCAAATCCTTTCAAAAAATAAATCAATCAAGATAAACACAAACCGATCGAAGAAAACCACGATGATTCAACGCTATCAAAATTTAACGTCAAGAATTTCCACCACAAAAATATTTAGAAGAAAATAGAGAATCACATAAGGGTAGAAATTTTCGTTATCCAAATCGGAATGGATGATTCTGATTATCTAACTTGAATCGCTCTTCAACGACTCCGCCAGAGTTACGCCGGATGGAGAAAAAATTTGTCCGCCTTCGTCGCTTTCACGCCTTGAGGAGGGCAAGGAGGCGGATGGCCGGCCTTTGATTATTAATGGAGAGTGGTCGGTTTTGTGTTGTGGATGGTGGTGGTCGGTTTGACTAGGGTGGCCGTCTGGCCGAGAGTTAGTATTATGGGAGAGAGAAAAAGGGGGCGGCTAGGAGGGGTGGTCGAGCACTTGATGAAGAGGGGAAATAGGGCCGACGGTTTTGGGGAGAAAGGATGGCCGAGCACTAGAGGGGAGGAGGGATTTGGGCCGGCGGCTATGGAGGGGGGGTGAGAGGCTTGGCCGAAATTCTTAGAAGGAGGAAGAAGAGGGATTACTCAAGAGAGGAGGAATTAGGGTTTTCTTGCTTTCATTCAACTTAATAATTCTTAACATTACATGGCTTTATATAGGCTCACCTCATGACTAGGCTATTTGCAGCCCAAATAAAATAAAATAAAACACATGACTGGGCTACATGCAGCCCATATAATTAAAATAACACTTCAAATGTTTAACGGTAAAATAAATGAAATAAACATGCTGCAAATAAAACAAATAAAATATTAAAAGTTTGGCTATCGCCGAGGGCGGAGATTGTAGCGTCGCTTCACAAGATCACCACGACGCCACATGTCCTTGACTGGAGACGAAGACAAATCTTCTGTAAGCATGTCATTGCCTTCTTCATCTTGTTGAGGGTTGTCGTCTCCATCACTGCACTAACTTCAAGTCAACGTTTTTTTGTAGAGGTTTGCAAGCAAATGTCGACTTACTTAGCGGTGTATATCAAAGAGGTTCACAATGTCATTGAGGATGGTCATTGTGGGTTTCGTGTCGTTGGACGTGCTTTGGAGATGGGAGAAAATTGGGCACAAGTTAGATTAGATCTTACCAATGAAGTAAATGTTCATTGTAGCATGTATGTTGGTATTTTTGGGAAGGAAAGATGGGAAGAGTTGTTATTCTCTCTTCAATGTAATGAGATACTGGTGCCTCCAAATAAACGGATGTCAATGCCGGACATGAGTCTTGTTGTAGCATCTTGCTATAATATTGTTTTTGTCAAAATTTCAGCAATTCAGAGTCTCGCATTTTTTTCATTGAGCTCCCCACCGCCACCTACACAGAGGCTAGTTGCAATGGGTTATATAGATAGTAATCATTTCATACATTTATTGATGCATGAAGGGTGTCCTTTACCTCATATTATCACCTATTGGAGAAAATATCATGATCGATTGCAAGCAAGTGGGACGAAATATATATCTCATGATTATCTACTCCAACTCAACAAATGCACACAAGTGAGATAGTATACAATGAAATCTTCTAACTCTAAAGGTTAGATTTTTTATCAAATTATGTTTTTATGTATTTGGATACTCTTCAACCGTATCTAATTTATTATTTTTATTGCAGGATCTTCTCTCTTGACGTTATTGATCGGAAGAAAGGACATGTTTGCTAATCTTTTTTTGGGTTTCAATGCATCTTTATATCTTGAATTTTAAACTTTTTGTAATGTCTAACTATCTAATGAATGCATTAATTTTGCTCTAATATGATATGATGTTTACAAAAGAAAAACTTTTTTTTAAATTTTTGTACTGATTTGTATATAACAATTTTGTCTATGTATAACAATTTTTTGTTTATACTGGTTTGCATATAGTAAAGGTTTGTATATAGCCAGACATGCCACTATACTATAGCTTCTTTGTGCTTTCGCGAGGGTGGAGGGAAAAACATAGCTTAGTAAAGTGGCATGCCTAGCGCACGCTTAATAATTAATTAATTAATGAGATCCTATGAATACCAAGGTAATCTTGCAAATTAATCCTTGCCGGAGGGGCCACTTGTACGGCCGCACCGCCGCTCATTAACGTTGGCGCTCCGTGCACTTCGTGATTAATCACCTTGTCAAGAGTACGTTGGTGGTGACGGATTCTCGATCGGAGGTAAGACCAGTTTGGTTCGCCACGCGCATGCCGCTTATGAAGCGCGTTTGAAATTAACATCAAATGAACTCGGAATCGTGTAATTTTAGGCTTGTTGGAATCGTTGCAGCGAGCCGCTCACAAACATGGTCACTTGGGTCTGATCCAACCAATTTGATTTTAGAGGGATCTCCAACAATAATGATTGTGTTAGAATGTTGTTATTAGTGTATCCCGCATTTGAATGAAGTGTGAGCTAGTGTCAAAATTCTTCCCTCTACATATCATTTCATTTCAACTTAGACTCCGTTTGGCGGGACTTAGGCTCCGTTTGGGGGGCCTTATTTGTGAGAGGAAACTCCGCTCAAAGTATTCTACAATACCGCATCTAAGTATGGAATGAGTATTTATAGTACTTCTAGCGTAGAGCAAGACCCTAGTATGACACGAACCCGTTAACCTATTCCGAGTCGGTCTCGACACGTGCGGACATATTATTAAATAACCTAACAATCTCCTCCTATGTCCGTCGTGAACCCAGACTTCGAATAGAGGGTGGTTTGTGCAAAGTTCAACCAACTGTGAATCATACACAACCGTGTCCAGCATCTGTTTCAAACAAAATTAGACTTAAGCACAAAACAGTATGCACGCATAAGAAAAACGAAACTCAGCTGCAACACAGAATAGTCTCAGGTACAACAAGACACAGACCCAAAACGTCTGGTGTCCCAAACAAATAGAGAGCTAATAGTCCAATCAAACAGTGCATAAAATAAGAGCTAAATAATGCTCTGAGCAGAAGTAGCAAAAGATAAACTAAAACACTCTAAAACTCATCATCCAGAAGATCATCCTGATCTAGATCCCAGTCAACCAGTGCTCCTCCTATCCCAACAACCCCTGCAATTTCAACAGAGAATTTCATTTCAGAATGAATTCTATCCTTTGCAAATTTGCAAATATCTAGTTCTTACAAAAAAAAGAACTTCGTATTAAATTTTTAATTTGGCTGGGAGGACACGTTCACAGAGTATTATAGTTTGACCTCAGAACCTGATATCTATTTCAACTGAAACGATTTCAGACTTCTGGACACCGCAGCTATATCTGTGACCCTATATGGAATGTCACGGTTACTGCTCTTCTAAAGTTAATTGGAACTCATCAAGTTTGGAATGGAACCAATCTCCAGAAGAAGAGACAAGACCAAGTCAGATTGTGTTATCAAGTTTGGAATAACACTCTCCTCCAAGGCAAAAGCCGAATCCAGGTGAAGTTGTTAGCATCAAGTTTGGAATGAAACAACTTACCAGATCCGAGCTCAGCAACCAAGAGCATCAACGGAACACAACATGCTTGCTTGACAAAGGAAATCGGAATAATCAAAACTTCCGGACACAGGCTGAACGGAATCACCTATCGCTGAACTAAGGCCGAACTAAATCGCCTTTAGTCTCATTTCCCCCACAGTTTTGATTAGACGGTCTTTTGGCATTCCTTTCGTCAATGGATCAGCCAGGTTATCCTTTGAACGTACATCGATCAAAGTGATAATTCCTTGTTCTTTCAGATAATTCAACAAGACATGTCTCAGTCGTACATGTCTCCTCTTAGTATTATAGAGGGTATTCTTAACGACTTGAACTGCTGCTTGATTATCACAATACAAGCTCAACGAGTTGACTTGTAACTTAGACAAGGGAATGTCTAGAATCAAGTTCCTGATCCAATCTGCCTCTTCACCGGCTAAGGCTAAGGCAAACAACTCGGCTTCCATAGACGACAATGCTATACAGGTCTGTCTTTTGGATTTCCAAGTAATAGCAGCTCCACCCAAAGTGAATATATATCCACTGGTGGACTTGCTGTTCCCGACTTCTAAACACCATGCCGCATCAGAATGTCCCTCCACAGAAGGCGGGTAACTAGTGTAGCAGAGAGCATGATCTTTAGTACCTTTCAGGTACCTCAACAGCCTATCTAGGGCTTCCTAATGCTCTTTGCCTGGATTACTGGTAAAACGACTCAGCATGCTAACCGAAAAAGCAATGTCTGGTCTAGTACAACTTGTGGCATACATGAGTCTACCAATTATTTTGGAATATTTGACTTGATCAATGCTGGTCTCTACGTTAGGACTCAACTTCACATTATGATCAAATGGCATCTCAATCGGCCTACAGTTATTATATCCCCAGGTAGAAAGAAGTTGCTCAATATAATGAGCCTGACTGAGAATAACTCGACCCTTGTCAACTCTAACCTTCATACCTAATAGGGTATCCACAGGACCAAGGTCCTTCATGTCAAAAACTTCTGCCAGAGTGGATTTAATATCCCTAACTGCAGCAAGATTAGACCCCAAAATCAACATGTCATCTACATATAAGCATATGATGACTGTCAGATTCGACAATGAGCGGTGATAAAGGCATTTATCTGAGAGACTGGACTGAAATCCGAGACTCTTTACCACCTGTTCAAATTTCATGTGCCACATCTTAGGCGCTTGTTTAAGCTCATAGATTGATTTATCCAATTTGCACACTTTATCTTTTAGATCTTTCTGCACATAACCCTCAGGTTGTGTCATGTAGATCTCTTCATCAAGCTCTTCATTTAAGAAGGTTGTTTTCACATCCATCTGATGAACTATAAAGTTCTCGATGAACGCTAAAGCCAGAAGAATCCTGATAGTCGACAGGTGACACACAGGTGAATAAACATCAAAGTAGTCTATTCCCCCCTGTTGTAACGCCCCCGAATTTTTTGGCAATTATTTAAGTCCTCGTTTGGCGTTACGTTGGCGCATTCCCGGCTCGTGCCGTTGTTAGAGTACCTCGTTAGGTGTTCTTAGAGTTTTTAGCCTGTTGTATGGTTTCCCCAGCTAGCCGGCGTCTGTTTTGGAGGCCCGGCTGAGCCTCTTAGGGAATCCTTGTGCTTTGGCTTCGGGCGAGGTTTGCCCAAGTGCGTGGTCGTCGGAGGTTGTGTCCGACTTCGCCGATGTTTTCGTAGCCCGAGTGTTTAGCTACAGTGCGGATTTGTTCGGAATCCGAGAGCGTTAGTTTTCGCGCCTTTTCGGCGGTCGCTAGTTAGCGAGTCGTCATATGTGCGAGCATAATTTCATGTTTGCGCATTTAGGGCATAGCGCGTGTTGTAGACATGCAAGGTTTTAATAAATTGCGTGTGCGTGCCTGCGGTCATGTGTATGTATGTGTATGTATAAATATATATATATATATATGTGTATTTATGTGTATGTATAAATATATATATATATGTGTATTTATGTGTATGTATAAATATATATATATGTGTATTTATGTGTATGTATAAATATATATATGTGTGTGTATTTATGTGTATGTTATGTGTATGTATAAATATATATGTATGTGTGTGGTGTGTATATATAAATAAATATAGGAATAAATGTATAAGTATATATATATATATATATATATATATATATATATATATATAAACCGGGTTTTAGGTTTAGGAATCCCCCAACTCATCTGTCGGCTGCCTGGAACCCGAGCGGAAGAAGAAGTCGGGCGGAAGCCTCCCGCAGCGCTCCGGCCGCCCGTTCGCCGGCCGTTTCTGCCCGAAATCTCTGTTTGAGGCCGGATCCGAGCTCCTCTAGGCCAGATCTTCATTCCAAGGTAGCTATTTTGAGAGTTCCTCCCTGTTTTTTTTCGATCGGACCGCGTATGTGCAGTTTTTTTTTCGATCTTTGATTGGGTGGATTTCCTTCCCTCTTTGTTGTCCAGGATTTTCCCCCTTTTTGCTTGTGGCCGGCGGTTGAGAAGGGAGATCTTGCCCGTTTTTTTGTTGTTGTTCCTCAAAAGCAACCAAGGCAAGTGCGCTCTTCGCCCTTGTCTAAGTAATTTCAAAATAGTGCCCTTGATTTTTGCTTGAATTCAGATCTACTCTCGTAGTTTTTTTTTTCTCACCTGAAATAATCCACAATAACTGTTAGGCCACAATGACAAACTTAACTTGGTAGGATACGGGTTGAATTAATGTTGAATGATCCTGAAGCGGCCTACCCTAGATCGCAAATAATTGTAGTGATGAGCTGATAAGGAGGCTAGCTCAGGTCGCAGATGAAGAAGAAAAGGTTAACCGGCTAAAAACAAGCCGTTAATAGCTCAGATAGATCGCAAATAATTGGCGTTAATCCTCAGTGTTAGATCGAATTTTGTACCAAATGATTCATCAGTTTAGATGTTGTAGTTTGGGACTTTGAGTCATGCCCAGATTCCGTTAAGAATTGTATCTTTGTTTTGTTCAAAATCTCTTGCTTGCTAAATTAATGGCCGAATTGAATCATTAGAGCGCTGTTTTTTTTTAAATGGTTGTTAAAGCTAGTTCATTTGTTCAATAATTCCGGTCGTGCTCACTTGCTAGAATCTTGTTCATTTCCAGTTAATTTACAGCTTGTGGTTTTCCTCGGGTGTAAACCAAGACCAACCCAATCCCTTACGAAGCTAATTGTTTATGTTTAATTAATCGTTTAGGTTCAGTATCGGGCTGCCTGCAAGTATTTTGTGTCAAATCACATTTTTTTTTATTTATTTATTTTATTTGTGTGTCAAACCACTTGATTAGACAAATTCGGTTGTTTAGTCCACGGGTTTAAAGCGGTCTCTTAGGTGGGCGACTCTAGATTGGTTAGGGTCCAGTGTGACTTCTTGGTGGATCGTGGAACCTCTAGTAAGGGTTTTTTTTTTGAGGTCGCGTAGTGCTGTAGTAGGATGTGATTTTGAGGTGGGTCGGACCGATGCCGCCACCCTCGTTTTACTTCTTGTCTTATTAAGGCAATGTGAGCTGTTTGGTTGAGTTGGACCGATGCCACCACCACAGCACCTTGAGATGTTTAGGCCGGTGAGACGTGGTTGGACCGTTGCCACCAGTCTAGGCCCTTATTTCTGATTTTCTTTGTCCATCTCCAGTACTAGGTGACTCTTTCTGCCCTAGCTTTATACTAGGATTTATTTATTTATTCATTTTGCTAATCCTTCCTGCAGAGATTTGTGAGGCTTGACTTCACCTGTGCACTTGGTGCACCCCTTCTTGCTTACTCATGGCGAGTATTTTCCTGCACTCGTTACTGTAGCTCTTACCTGTCTCACTTCTCCCTTATGCTGCTGTTTCTTTTCATATATATATTTATATTGCTTTGCTGAGGTGTTCTCTTCTCTGAATGCCTCAGGTTCAGGTTTATAGCCGACTGAGCGGCTAAGGTTCTTCTGGAGGTTGCTAGTGTCGTAGCTGCTGCTGAGTTTCTTTTCCTCACTCCTGGGAGGTAGTTTTTTAGACTTGTAGTACAGATATACCTACTCACCAGTGGGTTCGTGTCAGTTGTTGGCGCCCACTGGTGGTTTCTCTTTTAGAAGCTTTGTACCTTGCTTATACTGCTATATTTCCTGTTTTGGAGTTTATTCAACTTGCTTCTGGGATGATTTATATTAGGTTGCTAGTTATTTTAAAACCTATAAAAGAAAATAACTATTATATTAAAAATATAGGCATCATGTTTTCCTTTCTAATGAGCTTAACCACTATTTTCAAACCGCGTAAAAAAAGGGTATTTCCTATATATGATATATAAATTAAATCTAGGGTTTTGCATAGCCTTAGGCGTCCCCTGGGGACGCGTAAGCACTCTCTTAGGATGCTAAAAAAATGAATAAAGTATTTTCCGCTACGTATAAGTATAATTTTGAAAGGGTGGACTAGTTGATCCACGAAGCCGAGGGATACGGCCTCAAAAATATAATTGGTTTTCACACCATTCAAGTTTTGAACTTTCTTAGTCTTAGCAGTTAGTGGTTGCCTGAGCGTCGACAGTTATCCCCTGACTGACGTGGCATCACAACGCGTGTTTTCTTCTACTCTGATACTTCTAAAATTTCGGAGAAAATGCGGGTTGTGACAGTTGGTATCAGAGGGAGGTTGTTTGACAAATTTGTCGGGCAACCTTTCCTTGTGAGTATTAGAAGTTTAGCATCATGTCATACACACACCGATATGTCATCGGCACGTCTTGGCTGAAGTACGAACACTACACTCATAGCATAACATGAAGTATACGGGGCATATTATGTAGTATGGGATGCATAATATGTGTTCGTATATGGATCCACCATAGGAGGCAACATGTGAGGGTTATGTAGTATGAGATGCATAACCTCACCACATGAATGCGACTAGCACGTTTTCTTTTTCGTCGCATGAAAATGTTATGTAGTATGGGATGCATAATATTTTCATGTGTACGCCGCTCATAACATGCATTAGGGCCTTTTTAGAATGCATAGCACAATCATGCATAGCATAACATTTCATAAGCACAACGTGCCAAGCTAAAGACTTGCAGGATGACATATGTACACACATGGTTTTGAGTCAAAAAGAGATTAAAAATTCATGCATGCTCGACTTAGGCACAAGAGTTAGTGTGATGGTGGTGAACCATCTTAGGTTAAGCATGACATTATTTCCCCTGTATAAATATATATATACATATATAAAAAAAACCCCAGAGCAAGTTGGCAGTGAAAGCAAGTACTTATGTAGGTTTGTCTGTGCCTGTTGTTTTGTCCTAGTAGTTGAACTAGGTTCTGATGTTCGTTTGTTGATCTTTTTAGGATGGCGCCTAAGCGTAGAGTGGCGAGATCGACTCCCCAATCCGAGGGCGGGTCTTCTGGTACTCAAAGCGGTACAGTTATGGAAAGTCTGAGGCAGAGCAATGAGGCTCTATCGAGGCAGATGGTGGACGTTCAGTCTCAGATCCAGTCCCTGTTGTCTGTGGTGGCAGGACTAGCCCCGAGAGCGCAGGACCCTGCTGCGGGTTTAGCTGTTCCCGCACCTCCTGCACCTCCAGCCCCTTTGGTGCCTCCAGTGGTGGTACCCCCGGAGATGGCTTTCATCACTCAGTTCCAGTGACTGCGTCCCCCTACCTACGATGGTAAGGCGGACTTCATGATATTGGATGACTGGTTGATCACCATAGAAGAGATGTTTCACTACTCAGGTGTGTCTGATGATCAGAAGGTGATGCTGGCCGCCTATCAGCTGAAGGGGTTAGCGAAGAGCTGGTGGATGAGGGAGAAGGAGGGAATGGTAGGAGGAAGCACTTGGGATTCCTTCAAGGAGATCTTGATGCGGAAATTTCTACCGTCAGTGGAGCGAGACAGGCTGATGAATGACTTCTTACATCTGAAGCAGAGGCAGCTCTCAGTCAGCGAGTATGAGATTGAGTTCAGCAAACTCAGTCGCTTTGCCCCCAGTTTGGTGAGCTCAGAGGAGGATAGAGCAAAGCGGTTCCTCGGTGGCCTGCGGAGCGAGGTGCAGCAGCTAGCGGTGGCTCATGGAGCAGTGAGTTATGCTGGGGCAGTGGAGGCCGCTTTGAAGGTAGAGGCCATCGAAAACGCGAAGCATAGAGGACAGTAGGCGAGGAATGAGAAGAGGAAAGCTGCTGAAGCAAGGAGCCCCCAAGTGCCTGGTGCTCCTTCGGGGAAGAGGAGCAAGGAGGTTTGTAGTTTTTGCGGCCGGTCGGGCCATCCTGCTGAGAGATGTTTCAAGAGGGTTGCGGCGCAGAAGGTGCATGTGCATGCTATACAAGATGCTCCCAGATAGAATGCGGTGTGCACTTTGTGCAAGAAAGAGGGGCATGATGTTGCCCGTTGCTGGTTGAAGGACAAGGTCTGCTATCAGTGCGGACAGAAAGGTCATACCAAGGCCCGATGCCCGCAGCTCCAGTCTGTGCACCGACCAGTTCCTCTTCAGGCGTTGCCACCGCCTCAGTCTATGGATAGAGGCAAAGGGAAGCTGAACGTGATATCTTCAGCGGAGGCTCAAACTTCGACGCAAGTCATTTCAGGTAAACCTTCTTGCTAGTCTTTTACTTCCTTTGCAGTTTAGTTTGACTTTTGTTTTCTGTATTGACTGTGTTATTCCCCGTTGATGTTTATATAGGGAGTTTTAAGGTAAAGAACCGCTGGGCGCGCGTTCTCTTTGACTCGGGTGCTACCCACTCATTTGTGGCTAGGGCCTTTGTAGAGCGGTGCCAGCTGGTTCTTGATCGTGTCGGTGATGCCTTTTGTGTCAAATTTCCCTCTGGTGATTCCGTGATATCAGATCAGGGCATTCTGGATTGTCCTATTATGTTGGGGATTTCCCAGCCAAGGCGGATCTGAAGGTTATAGACTTGGAAGATTTCGACGTCATCCTGGGTATGGATTGGTTGTCCAGATACGATGCAGTGATCCAGTGCAGGGGTAAGCGCTTGGATTTCAAGAAGGACAACGGTCAGCCTGGGAGTATTTATGGCGATCCGCGCCAGGCCTCTCCGGCGATTTCTGCGGTATGTGCTCAGAGGTTATTCAGTCCTGATTGTTTTGCTTGCTTAGTCTCGGTGTTGGGGACTGTTAGTAGTGTGCCGTTGTTGGATGAGATTCCTGTTGTCCGTGAGTTTTCGGATGTGTTTCCTAGCGACCTTCCCGGTCTTCCCCCTGCCAGAGATGTTGAGTTCGTGATTGACTTGGAGCCGGGTACGCGTCCTATTGCTAAGGCGCCGTACCGGATGGCCCCGCGAGAGCTGGAGGAGCTGCGTACCCAGTTGGATGAGTTATTGGAGAAGGGTTTCATAAGGCAGAGCTCGTCGCCCTGGGGTGCACCCGTTCTTTTTGTAAAGAAGAAAGATGGTTCGATGCGCCTTTGCATCGACTATAGGGAGTTGAACAAAGTCACCATCAAGAACAGGTACCCCCTGCCCAGAATCGACGACTTATTCGATCAGTTACGTGGCAGTTCTGTGTTCTCCAAGATTGACCTTCGATCAGGATATCATCAGCTCAGAATTCGGGAGTCGGACATTCCACGGACGGCGTTTCGATCGAGGCATGGACATTTCGAATTCCTAGTTATGTCTTTCGGGTTGACCAACGCGCCATCAGCGTTCATGGACATGATGAACCGGGTGTTCAAGGATTTTCTGGACAAGTTTGTGGTCGTATTCATAGACGACGTTCTGATTTATTCTCGGAATGCTGCGGAGCATGATCAGCACTTGCGGTTGGTGTTATCTGCCTTGAGAGATCATCAGTTGTACGCCAAGTTGAGCAAATGTGAGTTCTGGTTGCCTCAGGTGTCCTTCCTGGGTCATGTGGTGAACAAAGATGGCATTTCAGTGGACCCGGAGAAGATTTCTGCAGTGATGGATTGGTATAGGCCGAGCATACCCAAGGAGATTAGGAGCTTCTTGGGGTTGGCCGGCTATTATAGAAGGTTTGTTGAGGGCTTTTCTACCTTGGCAGCGCCCTTGACTAAGTTGACGCAGAAGCATGCGGCGTTCATCTGGAGTGAGCAGTGCGAGGAGGCCTTTCTGGAGCTAAAGAGGAGATTGTGCACTGCTCCTGTCTTGACATTGCCTACGGAGGGCAAGGACTATGATGTTTATGTGGATGCCTCGCATGTTGGGCTCGGAGGCGTGTTGATGCAAGAGGGGAAGGTGATCGCGTATGGGTCGCGGCAGTTGAAGACTCACGAGCGGAATTATCCTACGCATGACCTCGAGTTTGCGGCGGTGATTTTTGCGTTGAAGCTGTGGAGGCATCTACTCTCTGGGTCCCAGTGCAAGATTTTCACAGATCATAAGAGTCTGAAGTATGTGTTTACTCAGAAGGAGCTGAATCTGCGCCAGCGGCGGTGGCTAGAGTTCGTGGCCGATTATGACGTGGAGATCCAGTACCATCCAGGCAAGGCCAACGTGGTGGCCGACGCCCTGAGCCGCAAGACAGGGAAGATCTTCAACCTCACGGCGGATCGTTTAGTGGAAGAGTTCTTGTTGATGGACATCTCTGTGGGAGGCTGTGATTTGCAAAGCAGTTTGGCAGTGGCAGAGCCATCTTGGATTTCGCTCACCAGGTTGCACCAGAAGGATGATCCAGATTTGTTACACCTGTACCTCAGGGCTGAGAGAGGGGAGGTTCCGGATTTCTCCATCGACGATTCGGGTACCTTGAAGTACCGCGGCAGGTTTTGCATCCCCGCGGTTGGAGACATCAGGAGCACGGTATGCAAAGAGGCTCATGGATCCAGTGTTGCCTACCACCCGGGATCCACGAAGATGTATCATGATTTGAAGCAGATCGCCTGGTGGCAAGGTATGAAAGGGGATATAGCTCGGTATGTTTCTGAATATTACACTTGCAAGCGGGTTAAGGCCGATCATGGGAGGCCTGGTGGGAAGCTGACTCCTTTGGAAATCCCGACTTGGAAGTGGGAAAGTATCTCTATGGACTTCATCACGGGCTTACCAAGATCTCCAAGAGGATTTGACTCAGTTTGGGTGATCGTGGACCGATTGACGAAGTGTGCGCACTTCGTACCTTATAAGATCGACTACCCGATGAAGAAGATAGCAGAGCTGTATTTGAGTGAGGTCATCCGATTGCATGGAGTTCCCGTGAGCATCATTTCAGACCGAGACTCCAGGTTTACTTCCCGTTTCTGGAAGAGTTTGCAGGAGGGTTTGGGCACAGACTTGAGATATTCTACCGCTTACCACCCTCAGACAAATGGGCAGACCGAGCGGGTGAACCGCATTGTGGAGGATATGATCAGATGCTACATTCTAGATCACGGTGGAGCATGGGATGAGCGTTTGCGGCTCATGGAGTTTGCCTACAACAACAGTTACCAAGAGAGCTTGCAAATGGCTCCCTTCGAGGCATTGTATGGGAGGCGCTGCAGAACTCCGTTGTTTTGGACTGAGGCCGGTGAGAGGCCGTTGTTGGGTCCTGATGCTCTAGTGGAAATGGAGGTTGCGGTGAAACTCATCCGGAAAAGCTTCGGTTAGCTCAGGAAAGATATGAGAAAAACGCCAACCGGCGTAGGTCTGATTTGGAATTTTCGGTAGAGGATTTGGTTTTCTTGAAGGTGTCTCCGATGGTTGGAGTGAAGAGGTTCGGCAAGAACCGTAAGCTGGATCCGAGGTATGTGGGCCCATTCAGAATTTTGGAGCGTATTGGTGTGGCAGCATATAGGTTGGATCTACCCGCCAACTTCCCAGGCGTGCATAATGTCTTCCACGTGAGCCAGTTGCGGAAGTGTGTGCGGAGCAGTGGGCAAGTCTTGGATGTTGTGCCCCAGTTGGAGCCCAACCTCTCGTATGTTGAGGTGCCGGTCTGCATCTTGGATACTCAGGACCGAGTGCTGCGATCAAAGTCTATCCCGATGGTGAAGGTTCTTTGGAAGAATCAAGATTTGGAAAGTGCGACTTGGGAGCTAGAGTCGGCGATGAGGGAGGCTTACCCTCGCCTGTTCTCCTGATTTGTTGGGTATGTTTCTTCCTAGTAACTATTATTTTGATTACTTTCCTGCTATAGTAGAGGTAGTGTACGTAAAGTTTCGGGACGAAACTTTCTTTTAGGGGGAGTGACTGTAACGCCCCCGAATTTTTTGGCAATTATTTAAGTCCTCGTTTGGCGTTACGTTGGCGCATTCCCGGCTCGTGCCGTTGTTAGAGTACCTCGTTAGGTGTTCTTAGAGTTTTTAGCCTGTTGTATGGTTTCCCCAGCTAGCCGGCGTCTGTTTTGGAGGCCCGGCTGAGCCTCTTAGGGAATCCTTGTGCTTTGGCTTCGGGCGAGGTTTGCCCAAGTGCGTGGTCGTCGGAGGTTGTGTCCGACTTCGCCGATGTTTTCGTAGCCCGAGTGTTTAGCTACGGTGCGGATTTGTTCGGAATCCGAGAGCGTTAGTTTTCGCGCCTTTTCGGCGGTCGCTAGTTAGCGAGTCGTCATATGTGCGAGCATAATTTCATGTTTGCGCATTTAGGGCATAGCGCGTGTTGTAGACATGCAAGGTTTTAATAAATTGTGTGTGCGTGCCTGCGGTATGTGTATGTATGTGTATGTATAAATATATATATAATATGTGTTTATGTGTATGTATAATATATATATATATATGTGTATTTATGTGTATGTATAAATATATATATATATATGTGTATTTATGTGTATGTATAATATATATATATATATATATGTATTTATGTGTATGTATAATATATATATAGTGTGTATTTATGTGTATGTTATGTGTATGTATAAATATATATGTATGTGTGTGGTGTGTATATATAAATAAATATAGGAATAAATGTATAAGTATATATATAATATATATATATATATATATATATATATATATATATATATATATATATATATATATATATATATATATATATATATATATATATATATATATATATATATATATATATATAAACCGGGTTTTTGGTTTAGGAATCCCCCAACTCATCTGTCGGCTTCCTGGAACCCGAGCGGAAGAAGAAGTCGGGCGGAAGCCTCCCGCAGCGCTCCGGCCGCCCGTTCGCCGGCCGTTTCTGCCCGAAATCTCTGTTTGAGGCCGGATCCGAGCTCCTCTAGGCCAGATCTTCATTCCAAGGTAGCTATTTTGAGAGTTCCACCCTGTTTTTTTTTCGATCGGACCGCGTATGTGCAGTTTTTTTTTTCGATCTTTGATTGGGTGGATTTCCTTCCCTCTTTGTTGTCCAGGATTTTCCCCCTTTTTGCTTGTGGCCGGCGGTTGAGAAGGGAGATCTTGCTCGTTTTTTTGTTGTTGTTCCTCAAAAGCAACCAAGGCAAGTGCGCCCTTCGCCCTTGTCTAAGTAATTTCAAAATAGTGCCCTTGATTTTTGCTTGAATTCAGATCTACTCTCGTAGTTTTTTTTTCTCACCTGAAATAATCCACAATAATTGTTAGGCCACAATGACAAACTTAACTTGGTAGGATACGGGTTGAATTAATGCTGAATGATCCTGAAGCGGCCTACCCTAGATCGCAAATAATTGTAGTGATGAGCTGATAAGGAGGCTAGCTCAGGTCGCAGATGAAGAAGAAAAGGTTAACCGGCTAAAAACAAGCCGTTAATAGCTCAGATAGATCGCAAATAATTGGCGTTAATCCTCAGTGTTAGATCGAATTTTGTACCAAATGATTCATCAGTTTAGATGTTGTAGTTTGGGACTTTGAGTCATGCCCAGATTCCGTTAAGAATTGTATCTTTGTTTTGTTCAAAATCTCTTGCTTGCTAAATTAATGGTCGAATTGAATCATTAGAGCGCTGTTTTTTTTTAAATGGTTGTTAAAGCTAGTTCATTTGTTCAATAATTCCGGTCGTGCTCACTTGCTAGAATCTTGTTCATTTCCAGTTAATTTACAGCTTGTGGTTTTCCTCGGGTGTAAACCAAGACCAACCCAATCCCTTACGAAGCTAATTGTTTATGTTTAATTAATCGTTTAGGTTCAGTATCGAGCTGTCTGCAAGTATTTTGTGTCAAATCACATTTTTTTTATTTATTTATTTTATTTGTGTGTCAAACCACTTGATTAGACAAATTCGGTTGTTTAGTCCACGGGTTTAAAGCGGTCTCTTAGGTGGGCGACTCTAGATTGGTTAGGGTCCAGTGTGACTTCTTGGTGGATCGTGGAACCTCTAGTAAGGGGTTTTTTTTTGAGGTCACGTAGTGCTGTAGTAGGATGTGATTTTGAGGTGGGTCGGACCGATGCCGCCACCCTCGTTTTACTTCTTGTCTTATTAAGGCAATGTGAGCTGTTTGGTTGAGTTGGACCGATGACACCACCACAGCACCTTGAGATGTTTAGGCCGGTGAGACGTGGTTGGACCGTTGCCACCAGTCTAGGCCCTTATTTCTGATTTTCTTTGTCCATCTCCAGTACTAGGTGACTCTTTCTGCCCTAGCTTTATACTAGGATTTATTTATTTATTCATTTTGCTAATCCTTCCTGCAGAGATTTGTGAGGCTTGACTTCACCTGTGCACTTGGTGCACCCCTTCTTGCTTACTCATGGCGAGTATTTTCCTGCACTCGTTACTGTAGCTCTTACCTGTCTCACTTCTCCCTTATGCTGCTGTTTCTTTTCATATATATATTTATATTGCTTTGCTGAGGTGTTCTCTTCTCTGAATGCCTCAGGTTCAGGTTTATAGCCGACTGAGCGGCTAAGGTTCTTCTGGAGGTTGCTAGTGTCGTAGCTGCTGCTGAGTTTCTTTTCCTCACTCCTGGGAGGTAGTTTCTTTAGACTTGTAGTACAGATATACCTACTCACCAGTGGGTTCGTGTCAGTTGTTGGCGCTCACTGGTGGTTTCTCTTTTAGAAGCTTTGTACCTTGCTTATACTGCTATATTTCCTGTTTTGGAGTTTATTCAACTTGCTTCTGGGATGATTTATGTTAGGTTGCTAGTTATTTTAAAACCTATAAAAGAAAATAACTATTATATTAAAAATATAGGCATCATGTTTTCCTTTCTAAAGAGCTTAACCACTATTTTCAAACCGCGTAAAAAAAGGGTATTTCCTATATATGATATATAAATTAAATCTAGGGTTTTGCATAGCCTTAGGCGTCCCCTGGGGACGCGTAAGCACTCTCTTAGGATGCTAAAAAAATGAATAAAGTATTTTCCGCTACGTATAAGTATAATTTTGAAAGGGTGGACTAGTTGATCCACGAAGCCGAGGGATACGGCCTCAAAAATATAATTGGTTTTCACACCATTCAAGTTTTGAACTTTCTTAGTCTTAGCAGTTAGTGGTTGCCTGAGCGTCGACAGTTATCCCCTGGCCGACGTGGCATCACAACGCGCGTTTTCTTCTACTCTGACTTCTAAAATTTCGGAGAAAATGCGGGTTGTGACACCTGTTGTTTATAACCTTTAGCTACGAGACACGCTTTATACCTGGCTATAGACCCATCACTATGTAATTTCTTCTTCAACACTCACTTGCATCCTAGGACTTTAGTGTCTTTCGGCAACTCAACTAGATGCCAAGTATTGTTA
Source organism: Platanthera guangdongensis (assembly GCA_039583875.1). Taxonomy (NCBI): domain Eukaryota; kingdom Viridiplantae; phylum Streptophyta; class Magnoliopsida; order Asparagales; family Orchidaceae; genus Platanthera; species Platanthera guangdongensis. The sequence goes on from CM077161.1 coordinate 173,540,095, forward strand.
TGTAACAGCGAGTCCATCTCATCATCAATGGCTTCTGCCCACATCAACGAATCTCTAGATCTCATTGCCTCCTGGTAGGAGAATGGATCATCCTCTAAGTGGTAGGTGACAAAATTCTCACCAAAGTTCTTAGGGATTCTCTCTCTTGTAGATGCTCTAAGTGGAACAGTTTCCACCTCTATAGGTTGGGGAGCAGAGCCAGAAGGGCCAGCTACAGGTTCTATGATAGATTCTGAAATCATATCATTAGACCCGGAAACAGACAAACCATGATCCTTGACAAATTTATCTTCAAAGAATATGACGTCTCTAGACTCTATCATGATATTCGTGGATAGATCGAAAAATCTGTCGGCTGCACTATCTTCTGCACTACCTAAATAGACGCATGTGGTCGTCCTAGGTCCCACCTTAGGCCTCTTAAGGTCTTGTAATCGCACATATGTGATACAGCCCCAAGTCTTTAGAGTATCGTATCGATAAGGATGACCGTGCCATAGCTCATACGGGGTAGCAGTGAGCTGAGAATGAGGCACTCTATTCAGAATGTGATTTGCAGCACGAACTGCTTCTCCCCAAAAGGAATTAGGCATGCCAGCTGTTAGGAGCATAAAGTTCAACATTTCTGTCAAAGTTCTATTCTTACGCTCGGCAACACCATTTGACTGGGGTGAGTAAGGAGCTGTGGTTTCAAGAATTATTCCCTCAGAGGCGCAAAATTCCTTGAACCCAGAAACAGTGTATTCTCCTCCTCGATCACTTCTAAATCTCTTAATTTTCAGGTTCAACTGATTTTCTACACGAGACTTAAAGGTCTTAAACGTCTCAAAGGCTTCGTCTTTCGATTTTAACAGATACACATGACAATATCTTGAAAAATCGTCTATGAATGTAATCAGATACTTCCTTCCCCCTCTAGTGACGTGGCTACGAAAATCATAGAGGTCTAAATGTATCAACTCAAGAAGTTTCGTGCTCCTAGAAACCGATTTGAATGGCTTTCTAGTGATTTTGGTTTGAGCACACACCTCGCACTTGTCAAATCGAATCGACAGATCTAAGGGAATGTTGTGACTCTTCGCTAGATCTAGCATTTTCCTATAGTTCACGTGTCCAAGTCTGTTATGTAACAACTTAGGATCAATAAAGTTCGAACTTATTTGGTTAATGTTATCGTTATTTAAGCTAAGTCTATACATTCCATTGATCAGATACGCACACCCAAAAAAATGTGAATTTACCGTTAAGGTCATTCTACCGTTTTGAGTTGTGAAGGACATCCCAGCCTTATCTAACAGACTCATAGAAATCAAGTTTTTAGTTAAAGATGGAACTACTTTAACATTATGCAAAAAAAGAGTTTTACCTAATGAAACGACCAGCTCGGCTGTCCCAGCATGGGTCACCTCGGTCTCTCCTCCATTGCAGTTCTCCACCTTCTCCTGGACCGCCTTGACCTCAGCAAGTAACCCTCTGTCATTTGTCACATGACAGGTAGCACCGCTATCAAGCCACCACTCAGAGGATGAACTGCGGTGACTGCTCCCGATCATAGCCACGAAGGACTTGGGATTTGAGGCATCAGCCAGCATGTTCGCCACATTTTACGGGGCATCCTCCTTTTTCTTCTTAGGAGCCTTGCACTCAGCCGCCCAGTGTCCCCACTTGTCGCAGTTGTGGCACTTGCCCCTCTTCTTTTTGAAAGAGGGCTTTTTAGGCGCCAACTGTGCAGAGGCTTCACCTTTGGGTGCTGGTGGCTTCCTTCGAGGCTTGCTGGGTCGAGAAACGAAGTTAACAGCCTGTGAGGACTGACCAACCTGTTCCAAGCTCTTACCAGCAATGTTTTGATCCTCGATATGAATGAACCTTTTGAGTTCATCCAATGCGATCTTTTCCTTCAGTCTGTGCATTTCAGTCTTGAAGGTCAACCACTCAGGAGGTAGCTTGCTAAGAATCAGACATACAAAGAGATTATTAGAGATGTCGGACTTATCGTCCGCCAACTTGAGACGCAGACTCTCCAGTTCAATTATTTGAGAGGTGATTGACGAGTTCAAATTAAACTTTGAAGTGAAGAGTCTCTCGCCAAGGAGAGTCCTCGACAACCCCTCTTCCTTCTGGAAGTGCGCATTCAAGCGATCCCAAATCTCCTTTGCAGTCTTATGACTGCTGTAGGTCAGGGCGAGTCTAGGGTTCAGTGAATTTAGGAGGTAGTCCCTGCAGAAGTCTTCGTCTTTTCTCCACTGAAGTTCGTTCACGTCCTCTTCGGTAGTGGCAAAATCACTCAGGACCGTGTAGAAAATCTCACGTTCCTTCATACCAAGTTGGACGTGCAGCTTCCAAGCGTGGAAGTCGGAGAGATCGAACGACTGAAGCTTGATGATGTCGTGGGAGGAAACCTTCGACATCTCGTTATGCTTGAACAGAAAAAACAAGAAAGAAGTCACCTGAGTTGCGCAGAGGCGAGATGCGGGTCTTCGGATCCAATCCAAGAATTATTTGCTTGCACCTCTTCGGCTGAACACATTCGCCAAAGTCTAGAACAGAACAATAATAACTTCACCAATAACTCCACAAATGCACAACTCCTCCACCATGAGAGAAACAGAGAACTCAAGGTTGGATCATAATCCAAAGCAGAGGAATAACATGTGGCTGGATCGAACAATAGACCTCCTGACCCTTGTTTCCTGACGCATAGATCAATGCACAAGAATGAGATCTACAGAGGAAGAGTTCAGATTGCTAGATCCTCCAGAACGGTCGAGATCTACACAACAAAGGATAGAAGGATCTGGCCTAGGTCTGGAAAAAACCCACAGTTAGGGAGCGGCTCTTCCCTGGCCTATCGTATCTCTTCTCCAAAACGAGTGCAAGAACAGGGTCGGTGCAGGAATCCAGGTAACAGGGTCGGTGCAGGAATCCAGGTAACAGGGTCGAGCGGGACTTCAGACCAGAACAAAAGCTTTGCTCTTCTAGATCTTCGACGATGATGGCGACGGGAAGATCTGAGATGGGAAGCGAAGTTCTCCGACGATGATGGCGATCTGCAGTTTCTCGATCCAGAGGTCTGCGTCGGCGGCCTTACTATCCGATCGACCGAAGATCGTCGACGACTGGAGCGGGGAACGAAAACAGCGGCGATCTGCAGTCCCTTCTCTCAACCGATTTTAGCGGCGGGAGGCCCAGATCTGTGGCGGAACGGCAAGATCGCAGAGAAAATTGCAGAGGGCGGCGGAATCGCGAAGAGGCAGAACACCGCGGCGGCTTTGCGAACTGGATGGCGCCGGCGGAATCAAAGATCGATTACAGATCTCGCGAAGAACTCGCCGAACGGGAGCGGGGTGCGGCGGAATCGCGAAATCGCAAGGAGCGCGCAGAGCGACGAGCGGAAAACCCTAGCGAACGGTTACTTTGAGAATGTGAGAGGGAACTTCGCTCAAAGTATTCTACAATACCGCATCTAAGTATGGAATTAGTATTTATAGTACTTCCAGCGTAGAGCAAGACCCTAGCATGACACGAACCCGTTAACCTATTCCGAGTCGGTCTCGACACGTGCGGACATATTATTAAATAACCTAACATTATTTTCACCGGTCAAGCGGTTACGACCGCATGAACCTCATGACCGGCAAAAATAAGTCCCCTCAAACGGAGCCTTAGACTTACGAGAGAAAGATAACAATGCATGAGTATGCTTCTTTTTTTAATGTATATCTATAGAGATGCTAGAATGTTTCGGTGCACATTTCTTAAAGTGCATTGCACTGATTTATGCGAACCGTTAGATCAATACACTTCGGCTTCATTTGGTTTGGCGTTTCGCCGCCTCCATTTGAAGCAAACGCCGCCGGACGGCGGGTAAACAAACGGGCGCCGCCGGCATTTGCTCCGTTTGCACCCGCCGGACAGAGGAAAAGCCACCAAATCAAAGCTTTTCCAACCCCGCCTCCCCCCCCAGTTCGGCACCTCCGTTTGGACCCGCCGGCTCCTCCCCCACCGCTCAATCAAACAAACCACTCATCTTAAAGTGCTTTTGTGCATTGTCCCCACCCCCATTTTATGGTAGAGAAGAATTATTCTTTGTCAAAGTTCCAATTATTGGGATGTATTAACCTTTGCCACAATTTTTGAATTCATTATTACAATATATAAGCTATTCATTGGCTTTAATTATTTGTTAGTTACATATAATATGAAACAGCCATTAACATGTTTTGTCATGACAAATATTTTTATAACACAAATAATTAATAACATGACTCCTTTTTAATGGACTGAATCAAAATGTTATATTATGTTTAGAACATGGGCATGTGTGACTAAACTCATATAGGATCAGAACTATTATCTCTTTCGGTTCAGCTCAACCCAAGTTGAGCTGCACGATGTTTTGATTTTTCAAAGATGACCTGCGAGCACTTTCAAGGAAGTCATTTTTCCAAAAACAATAGAGTTTTCAACACAACACTACTTGATTGCTATGAAAAAACGTCTTTGATATTTAGAAATTTGAGTTATTACATAAACCTAGTATATTTTTCTTTAATTTTGATGTCATATTCGGTTCATTAGTGCACCTTATTTCACCAAAAAATATGTTATCATAAAAGCCTACCAAGAGCTACTCTACATCAGTTTCACCGCCTCCAAAGAATCCCACTATCATTGGACCACCTTCATCAGATTCAGAATGTTAAAGGGCCACTTCGTGTAACATAGAATGTTTTGCTTGTTACCATTTATAATCACCAAACCCTTACAATATCAGAATTGCAAAAGAGACTCAAGTAGTTGTGGGCGGCTAATCACGGCTCATACAAAGTAGCAATATTCTAACATGAGAATGAATCTAAGGATGGTGAGCTCTCCTCCAACAAGCGCTTCCGCACTCTCCTCCAGCAAGAGCTTTGTGTGCTCTCCGCCAGCAAGAGCTCCGGCGCTCTCCGCCAGCAAGCGCTCTGTTCACCTTTATCAGCAAGCACCCCGCGCATCCAAGAACAATCGTTCTAATCATCGACAGGACAACCGTACCAGACTTCTCAAAAAGGCAAGCAGAGACAAACCACAAAGGTTAAGGTACGCAAACAGCGTCACACAAGCTTCCAAGAAACTAGAGTCGGGACGAGCAATGCAGGTCGCTCTTGCTTCTGAGCTTCAACGGAAGATTTCAAAGCACAACGAGCTCATCCCTTGCAGCACAAGAAAAAGTTCGTTGCTCCGTGAGAGGTGGTCTGTTACCCTTCGAGCCCAGCTCTCTCTCTCTCACTCATATTGTAACGAGAGGCGGCCTGTCGCCCTCGAGTTCTTCAAAGTAGTTATGTACAACACCCAACAATAGTGGATGTTTGGCCTGCACAGTTCCAACCACGTGGTTTTTCACCCAGTTGAAAGGTTTTCCACGTTAAAAAACATTCCTCTCAGCTTTCCTTTTTTGTGCGACTATTTGCGTCATCGACCGCTCCCGGGCTAAGACGATTCAATTTAGCACGGTCTACCGGAGCTTTGAGTGATCCGCAACACTTATTATTGAAAATGTGACGTTAGAATGAATATTCAGAAATATTATTTTACTATGAAAATGTCTTATTTTATTTATTATATATATAATATTTCAATAATAATAAAATTATTTTTAAATTTTTATAATAAAATAATAATACTCCATCTACACTTTAGCCTCACATCATCACCTTAATTAGAGGAATCACATCAACTTTAATTATTTTAAACTTAAATTAAAGTTGAACACTAAATCACTAATTAAATATTTTGACAAAAAATTATATGGATATTTATTAATAAATAATTGCGCTGTACACTACTTTTGTTCCTGAATATTTTATTTTATTTGACTTTAGTCAACTGAAACCCCTCTATAAATTCCTTCTTCTTCTTCCCATTCTCTCCTCTCTACTTCTCACATCTCTCCCTACCCCACCAGTATCATCTCGCCGGCGTCCATGTTCCACCGTGAGTTCGCCGGAATCCTCTTTCACTCACATGCATCCCCCACAATAAATCACCCCCTCCTCGATTCCTTCGGGTTTTCATCATGGCCGCATCCCTCCATAACCCTCTCCGGCGATCTCAACCTCCCCACAAACTCCACATCATACGATGCCGACGCCCACCACCACCTCAGCCTCGCCGACGAGCGGCGGAGAAGACGCATGATATCCAACCGCGAGTCGGCAAGACGGTCGAGGATACGAAAAAAGAGGCACCTCGACCAACTCCGACAGCAAGTCGACGCGCTTCGGGCGGCCGGCCGCCAGCTTCTCGACGAGCTCAACCAGATAATGCGGAAACAGGAAGACGTTCTCCGCGAGAATGTCGTGCTTCGAGAGGAAGAAGAAGAGCTGCAGGCGAGGCTCGAGGAGTTGCAGGAGGCTGATAATGGCCCCTGCAACGTAGCGCACATGAGAAAGAGCTCATCATCGTGCATGGCTTCGCCGCTGGTTTTCCCCTGCGTTTTGTCGCCGCTATTCATTTAGGTTACATTTGGCGAGGCTTATCATGACTTATTTGCTCCGGTGAGGTTGGATAAAAACCTCATTGTCATACCAAAATCTCATGCCTCAATCTAGTGTTTTTTTTGTAATAATTGTGATATCAAACGTACATTCTATGACAATGACGTTTTTGTCCAACCTCACCAGAGCAAATAAGCTGCGATAAGCCGCTCAAACGTAGCCTTACCCGTTTGGATAATCGCGGTTCACAACGTGCCGCCACCAGCCACCGCACTCCCAAAGTGGGCCTTTGAGAAAAATTAGTTCAATAAAGCTTCATTCTTGGCCGATTAGAGTCTTTAATTAGTATGTGTAGAGTTTTGTTCTACAGGAGCTAACATTGGATGCAGATGAACAAAGCAATGGAACAGGAGGAAGAAGATGAGATTAGCGAGAGAGAACATCAAGCATGTGTTCCCAGCGGAAAAAGCATAAAAAAGTAAAACAATGACACACATGCCAATACAAAAGCTAAGAAAGGAAAAAAGAAGAAGATGGGCACAGTGCTCTAGATTAGCAAGAGGAGCAATATATTTCTATACCCTCCCTTAATCTAGGGCATGGCGGGAAGTTCATTCCCCTTCTGGATTCACGACTCCAAGGCTGGTGCGGAAACTATGGAATTTCTCTGCCGACGGAGCTTTAGTCATACCATCAGCAAGTTGATCTTCAGTTCTGCAATAGTTTAAGTTTATCTGCTTTTCTTCAAGAAGTTCCCTTATGAAATGGTGCCGCATCTGGATGTGTTTGTTTCGGTTGTGAAAAACGGGGTTTTTGCTAATGACGATAGCAGAGGTGCTATCTACCATTATTGTGATGATTTTTTTCTTTCTCCTCCTTTTATCTTTAAGCAAATTTCCAAGCCACACTGCCTCTTTAGACGCTTCCCCCATGGCTACGTATTCATCTTCGGCGGAAGAGAGTGCAACATTCTGTTGCTTTCTGGAGTTCCATGAAATAGACAATCTGTCTAGTTGAAATACATACCCGCTGGTGTTTTTTCTGTCGACAGCACATCCGACCCAATAACTATCGGAGAACTCAATTAGAACTTCTTCTATCCCCTTACTGAAAAAAATGCCATAATTTTTTGTACCTTGTATGTAACGCATAATTCGTTTTACTGCCCTCATATGAGCCGCACTGAGATTGCTGGAAAATCTTGACACCAAGCTGACGGCTTGTTCGATGTCAAGTCTGCTATTGATTAGATATATCAGAGCTCCAACCATACTTCTATATGTTTCTGAATTTACCTTCTCTTCTCCAGTTGCCATAGGAGTAGCTACAACTTTGCATTCTTCCATATTAAACCTTTTGAGTAAATCTGAGGCATATTTTTGTTGATGAATAAACCTAACTCCAGATGACTGTTTGATTTGAAGTCCGAGAAAATACTTCATGAGACCAAGGTCACTCATTTCGAATTCGTGTTGCATAGCAGTTTTGAATTCATTGATTAGCTGAAGATTTGACCCTGTAACCAAGAGATCATCAACATAAAGTAATACAATAACAAAACTCCCATCTGAGTCGTGTCTGATGTAGAGAGAGGCTTTATAGGGACTTCTTGCATACTTACATTGCTTCGGGTATGAATCAATTCTCTCGTTCCAAGCACGGGGGGCTTGCCGGAGACCATATAAGGCCTTTTTCAGCTTATATACTGTCTTCCTATCCTTCTCTTATGTATCCTTCGGGTTGGTGAACAAAAACACTTTCATGTAAATCCCCATTCAAAAAGGCAGATTTAACATCTAATTGATGGATTTGCATATGTCTTTTTGTGGCAAAGGCCATGAGCATTCTAACTATTTCCATCCTGGCAACAGGGAAAATGTCTCTGTGAAGTCTCTCACTGGCTTCTTTGAATACCCCTTAGCTACAAGACGAGGTTTTCGTTTGTCAATGTCTCCTTCATCATTTAACTTCAACTTGTAAATCCATTTAACACCAATTATTGGTTGGTTTGGAGGACGGTGTACCAGTTCCCAAGTGTTGTTTTTGTTTATCATTCCAATTTTTGCATCCATAGCCTTGACCCAAACAGGCTGAGTGGCGGCTTCAGAAAATGTGGCAAGTTCTTTGCACATAAGTGCAACATTACATGACTCATAGATGTCAGCTAACGAACGAAATCTTTTGGGGGTTAAGAATCATATCTGGAAACATGAGGAGATGATGAATCTTCTCCTATTTGAGTTGTTGTGTGATGAATTTCTTGAGGACTGGGCGACTGCTCAACATCATGAACTTGATGTTCTTGAGCAGCATCCTCCTTTGATGCTGGGAGAAAAGAATTCTGATCCTCAAAGGTAAGTGGACTCAAATCCACACTATCCCCCAAATCCCAGTGATTATTCTCATCAAATATGATGTCTCTGCTTACTGACAATCTTTTTGTGTTGAGGTTGAACAGGCGATATCCCTTGGAATCTTTGTTGTAGCCAACAAAATGAATTTTTTCCTTTTGGTTCCAGCTTATCTCTATTTTCGTTAGGTGGAAGGGCATAAGCTATGCAACCAAAAGTCTTGAGATGCTTAAGATTTGGTTGCTTGTTATGCCACATGAAGTAGGGGGTTGAATTGTTGAGAGATCGTGTAGGTGCCCTGTTTAGAAGGAAGACAGCTGTGTTCATGATTTCTCCCCCAGGATTCCTTTTTTAGGTTCTTATGCTGAAGCAGACACCTTCCCATTTCAAACACTGTTCTATTCCTCCTTTCTACTACTCCATTCTGCTGAGGGCTTTGAGGAATTGTTAGCTGATGTTTGATTCCATTTTGTTCACAGAAGGAATGAAACTCTTGACTTGTGAACTCCCCCCCCCCCCCCTATCAGTTCTGATAGCCTTGATTTTGTGATCACTTTCTGACTCGATCAGGGTCTTAAAAGTACAGAATTTCTGAAAAGCATCATATTTGTATTTTAAGACATCAATCCACATCATACGCGTGTGGTCATCCGCAATCAGAAGGTAGTATCTGTTTCCTAACCATGTAGATGTAGATGCCGACCCCCCAGATGTCAATATGCAGAAGCTTCAAGGGAGCATCAGCTCTCCATGATGTGGTATTAGGGAAAGGTGTTCTGTGAATCTTATTTAGAGCACCCACTTCACACACTCTATTATTCACAAGATTACCTAGCATGCATGTTGACAAAAACTGGAACATCTGTAAGTCTTTGAATTTCAGATGACCACATCTGTGATGCCATAAATCTGAATTGTCAATGATTGTGGCAGCATGTGCTTGTTGTCTGGAGGGGTGATTTTCTGTCTTGATTTCCATGGTCAGAGGAAATATTCTGCTGCGTGTCATTTCTGCCATAGTTATGACTCTTTTGTTTTTGCTTTCTTGAACTGTGCATTTCTCTTCATCAAATGTTAACTTGTAGCCCATTTTTATGAGCTGACCAACACTGAGTAAGTTTTAAGATAGCCCTGGAACAAACTGCACATCATGGATGTGATTCACTGCTCCATTCTTTGTTTTCACTGCTACAATTCCTTTTCCTTCTATGGTTTTACAATTACCATCTCCCATGACAACTTCAGCTTTGTCTGTTTCATCCAAGAAGATAAAAGGTTGTTTGTTGTTGTACATGTGGTTGGAGCACCCACTATCCAGAAACCACACACCACTGTTCCAGGTCTCTACATTCCGGCACGTGAGGAACAAAGTTTCTTGGTTAGATGAGAAGTTTGCTTCCTCCCTTGGTCTGGAATCTTTATAACCAACAATCTTTCTGTAAATGTAATCCCCTCTTGCACTTCTTGCACCTGGAATAACAATCTTTGGTATAATGAGTGTTTATGTTACATAACTTGCAGAAGGGTGTGTTCTCCCTGTCTTCTCTTTCTCTTGGAACAAAAGGTTTGCTAGAGCTTATAATCACCTTGCTCTGAAAAGCTTGTTCAAGGGCAGGTTCTTTCTTCTTCATTCTAGCCTCATGTCCCAAGAGAGAACTCATGAGATCACAGACAGACATCTTGGTGATGTCTCTTGCCTCCTTAATGGCCGCCACAACATGCTCGAAGATAGGTGATAAACTACTGAGTATCTTGGATACTACATGTTTTTTCTGGCAGGTCATCACCATATGTGCGAATTTGATTCATCAGAACAGTGATATGTGAAATATATTTATGAATACCTTCTCCTTCTTTCATGTTGAGATTGTCGAACTCTCTCCAGAGTTGTGTTAATCTCATAGCAATGACTCTTTCATTTCCTCTGTATTCCACTTTCAATATCTGCCAGGCATCTTTTGAAGTTTCTGCATCGATGATGAGTGGAAGAATCATTCTCCCAACACCTTGCTGGATACATAGGATGACTTTGGCATCCCTTCTTTGGTTTTCCAGGTTAGTTTGGGTCCCGATAACTTCACTCTTTTCACCTGCAGTCTTCTTGTCTTCACTTTTTCTTCTACAATCTTCTTTGATGGCAACTCATAGCCTTCCTGGACAAGATCCCATAGATCTTGAGAAAAAAAATACACTTTCATTTGCTTGCTCCAATAGTCGTAAGCTTCCCCTTCAAAGATTGGGATGTCGGTGGGTGTGTAAAGAAAAGTTTGATTAGATGATGAGCCCGTCATATGATGAGACATAGGACGAAAGAACAGCAGATATCAAGCAATGATTCTAATACTCGATATTATGCTTGTCTACTGATGGCGCGAAACCTCCTCCCTCGGATACCAAATGTAGAGTTTTGTTCTGCAGGAGCAAGCATTGGATGCAGATGAACAAAGCAATGGAACATGAGGAAGAAGATGAGATTAGCGAGAGAGAACATCAAGCATGTGTTCCCAGCGGAAAAAGCATAAAAAGTAAAACAATGGCACACATGCCAATACAAAAGCTAAGAAAGGAAAAAAAATAAGATTGGCACAGTGCTCTAGATTAGCAAGAGGAGAAATATGTTTGTATAGTATGATCATCCTTTTTTATTTTTTATTTAAATATATGCATTAAGTTATAAGTTACCTAGCTTTATTTGAAGACGCATGCGAATAAATAATTTGCCCAATAATTTAGTAGGAGTGTCAACCCGACCAAGTGAGCCAACCCGACCAAGTGAGCCGCATGCACAATCTGCACTTGATTGAAGGTGTAACGACCCAGGTTTAGGCCCTTTAGACCGCCCCACGGCATCGCCCGGCCCACCACGACACCACACCTAGGTCGGGTAGTACAACCAAAATATACAAGACTTGCAGGTCATACACCCCAACCAACTCTTCGCGCCTGTTTTAATTTTCAGCAGCGGCAGGTTGTTGTCACGGGGTTTCGAATCCGCAAACTTGATAACACTCTCATTCAACAGAGTTCATCACCAATTGAGCTCTCTCATTCAACCTTGAATGAGAGTGTTATCAAGGTTGCGGGTTCGAAACCCCGTGACAACAACCTGTCGCTGCTGAAAAACAGGCGCAAAGAGTTGGTTGGGGTGTACGACCTGTAGGCCTTGTATATTCCGACTGTACTACCCGACCCAGATGTGGTGCCGTGGTAGGTCGGGCGATGTCGTGGGGCGGTCTAAAGGGTCTAAACTCGGGTCGTTACAAAAAAAGTGGAGCTCAGTTGGTGATGAACTCTGTTGAATGAGAGTGTTATCAATGTTGCGGGTTCGAAACCCCATGGCAACAACCTGCCGCTGCTGAAAAACAGGTGCGAAGAGTTGGTTGGGGTGTACGGCCTGCAGACTTTGTATATTCTGGCTGTACTACCCGACCCAGGTGTTGTGTCGTGGTAGGCCGGGCGATGCCGTGGGACGGTCTAAACGGCCTAAACCTGGGTCGTTACAGAAGGAGCCTAAAACCACACTAAATGAGACGAGTGGGATAGTGCACGTATACGCCCCGACGGTACTGTTGAATTTTCTCAAAGTGGTCAGCAAGGTAGCCCAAACACCAAATTAATATCTTCGGCACTACCCAGTTCACACTCTGAACCAGCGGAAAACCAAGGAACAAAGGTTAATACTAACAAACAATGGAAGCACAAGCAGATCTTTTATACATTCACTTCTTTACATGGCGAAGTATACGTAGCGAAACATGATTTCGCTAGTACACAAGCTATAACAGAAAGTTACACAAAACAAGCCGGGCGGACAGCACCGGAGTCCGCCCAGACCGCCGAGGTCGCCAAGCCCGCCAAAGCCGCCCAAGCTATGCTGCAATCCGCCGAATAGACACGGAGTCCGCCGAAGCCGCGAGGCCGCGCGGACACACCGTTATTCTCCTCCTGCTGATGAACTGAGGAACAGACCGCCTACCCTCATGAGACCGGCGGACAGGTTATTGGAACTAGGCAAAGTTGAAGCAGAGCACTGACAAGCCGCAGAGCGACCTACTGAATCCGCAGAGACCGCACACTTCCAAGTACTTGACCGAAGTCAAAGCCAAACTCCTGGCTCCTTGAAGCTATCCGCGCGACCTGCACACAGCAAACCGTCAGCTCTGAATCAATCCGCGCGGACAGAAAACTGAGACCGCAGCTCCTCGCCCAACCCAACTTACTGTTCACTCAAGTTACTGTAGATGTGTCAGGGGGTCCTATTTATAGGCGAGGTGAGGAGTGTGGTCACCGCCCTAGAGATAGAGACACCGTCCTAGCCCGCGCGATAGCAAAACACCGTCCGCCGAGTCCGCAAGGACTTCGCCGGATACCAAGGAATAAACCGCCAGGAGCAAGGCAACTTTGGCGAACCCTCTTCAGTCCGCCTAAGCTATGCGGACAAGGCATCAACCTGTAAAGCCTACAACCACTGCAGGACAGCAACCCCCTTCAATGGCTGTCCGCACAAACCCGAGGCAGTCCGCATAGAACAAGACCCAAGCCTCCATCCGCCACAAGTCCACGACCAAAGGCAGAGTTAGCAACAGTCCGCCCGGTCAACAGCGGACTTGACGGATACTGCGGACACCCTGGTCTTGGCACAGAGTGTGATCAAGTCCAAATCCACCAAAGGTATAACGTGAGCATGGCGGACATAGTTCCGTCCGCCAACCATCCTAGCACACAGACCGCCAGCAGTCCGCAAGCTACTCGCACACCTGCCCAAAGCAACGGCCACCTCCCGGACTCCACACACCAGTCCGTCAAAGTCCTCCACAGCAAAGCACCTGCTATTCCACCAGAGCTCGACAAGGCCACAGTCAAGCTCTAAGCCCAGTCCGCAACAGCACACACCGCGGACACGTCAGTCCGCAAGCTTCCCGCGGACAAGAGCCAAACCGCCGATTACACAAGCTTGCAACGCGGCCACTGAGCAATGCACCAGTCCGCAAGCCTCTATCCGCTCAGGCCGCTCCTTGGCTAAACCAATTAGCCAACGTCCTATCCGCAGATTCCAGACTGCACAGTCTGCGGACTTCATGCATACAACCCGCTCAGAACAGCCGGCTTCCACTAGGCCGCAGTCCGCCCAGTCCGCCCAGTCCGCCCAGTCCGCCAACGCTGTCCTCCCAGGCCGCCCGGCCTGCCCCATCAACCACTTCCACTTCACAAATTTCAACAACCTGTCGCTGCTGAAAAACAGGTGCGAAGAGTTGGTTGGGGTGTACTGCCTGCAGACTTTGTATATTCTGGATGTACTACCCGACCCAGATGTGGTGTCGTGGTAGGTCGGGCGATGTCGTGGGGCGGTCTAAAAGGCCTAAACCCGGGTCGTTACAAAAAAGTGCAGCTCAGTTGGTGATGAACTCTGTTGAATGAGAGTGTTATCAAGGTTGCGGGTTCGAAACCCCATGGCAACAACATGTCGCTGCTGAAAAACAGGTGCGAAGAGTTGGTTGGGGTGTACGGCCTGCAGACTTTGTATATTCTGGCTGTACTACCCGGCCCAGGTGTGGTGTCGTGGTAGGCCGGGCGATGCCGTGGGACGGTCTAAACGGCCTATACCTGGGTCGTTACAGAAGGAGCCTAAAACCACACCAAATGGGACGAGTGGGATAGTGCACGTATACGCCCCGACGGTACCAAACTCACTCATGCTCGCGTACGGTCCCCACACGCACGCAAAGGCACTCATGCACACACGGGTGACTGCCACCGGGAAGGTGGGCTGTCACCATCCAGGAAACTCAAACACTTGTAAACTAATGGAATAAAATGCATAGATTTTGGCCACATGGTTTTTCACCATTTCCGAGTTTTCCACATTAAAACGTCATCATATAATTGATGTTTGGATCTCTCTTGACTGCTTGAGCTTTTGGTGCGACTTGGAGCTAAGACTGTCCGATTCTCCGGAACGGAGGAAAATCGGGAGACCCGCAACAAATTTATATAAATAATTAATTATATAAAGTAAGGACTTATAATTATATGACAACTAGGTCTTTTTTTAATGGGAATTATATTCTCAGCATGCTCATATATATAAAATATTATTTGATTCATTTACTTAACTCACTTACATGAATCAAGATTAATATTTTTGATAATTTAAGATAATTGTTGATCTAAGGCTACTTTGATTCCTTGTGAATAAAAAAATATGCTCATCATGAAATGATTTTTTTTAAGTTTATCAATTATTTTAACAAGTTTTAAAGTTAGAGTTTCAGTTTGATATTTGTTTCTAATTATATCTAATGACGACTTTAACAAGTTTTATCATT
The DNA here is from genome assembly GCA_039583875.1 of Platanthera guangdongensis. Classification (NCBI taxonomy): domain Eukaryota; kingdom Viridiplantae; phylum Streptophyta; class Magnoliopsida; order Asparagales; family Orchidaceae; genus Platanthera; species Platanthera guangdongensis. Next base: position 173,555,251 of record CM077161.1, read on the forward strand.
TTTAAAGATAGTTTAATTTATATGTTTTTTAAAAAAACAGTCATTATCCATTAATTTTTTTATTTATGCACTCACAATTAATGAATTAATTGTGAGTACAGATAATTCACGTGAGGGCAGATAATTCCGGTGTTTTGAGAAAAGAAAACGAAGGTGGTTGCAATTGATGAATTAATGTCTAAGGTCTCCTTTGTGAGTGTTTTTTTTTTCTTTTTTTGCATTCTGGAAAATGTCATTGTTCATAATATTGTGTTTGTTGGAACCAAGAAAATTGGTTCCTGCTGTTCAGATCGGGGGGTGACCAGAGTTTACTGATTTAGTGGTCGTCCGGCGGGAGTCTTGGCGAGAAGAAGTCGGCGAATCAAAAGAATAGCTCCGGACTTCCTAAAAACAAGATCTGTGTGCTGTAGCGAGAAGGTCCCCCCACACCCCCGAAAGTCAATAGGAACATCCCCTCCTAAAGCCATTGTTGAGCTCGACACAAGTGAAACTAACTCTGAACTGGTCCCTCATAGGGGGGTGGTGAAGGTGCCTTTTACTTGTGCTCTAGGGTCCTATTTATAGGCAAATCCAAAGGGAATGAGGGTTATGGTCTGCGAACATCCGCCCCAACGTGCGCACTCGTCGTAACTGGGCGAGGTCTCCTCAACTCGCCCCCTGCTGGGACGAGGCCTTCTCAACTCGCCCTCTGCTGGGGCGAGGCCTTCTCAACTCGCCCCATGCTGGGGCGAGGCCTCTTGAACTCGCCCCCTGCTGGGGCGAGGTGTTCATGAACGACGATTCATAATCACTGCCTTCACGATCGCCGCCACGGTGCCAAACGAGTTTTGTGAGCATTAAGAAAAAAAATGAAAAGGCTAAGTTTATACCTATCATATATATAATTATGATTAATTAAAAGGATGCTCATTGCTCTCTTCCACTAAGTTGGCTTATCTATAATTGTGTCATATGGTCAACCAACATCCAAAGACAAAGTTCTACACTCTTTGATATTTCATGTCTTTTTGTTTGCCACATAACAACTATTATATATTGACTTGAAAGAAAGGTCTCCTTTAATAATATGCAGTAAATTTTCCGATTGAATGGGGAAGGATGGGACGGATTTTTGAATGCTGGTTTTTGAATGCTAGTTGCTCTACTTTTAATTTTGTTTTCTTTTTCTACTGCCAAGAACTCTCTATTTGAACTGCTAATACAAGTATTTGGTCCACCTTAAGGACGGTAAACAAAAGGGCTTTCGGTAGACAACCCAAGTTGGACCGTTTGGTCCTATGCTGTGTTTTGAGTTCCGTTTATTTATTCATATATATATGTGTCCATATTTTGTTTGTCGTGCATACTTCAATCGCAGGTGCAGGAATATTTGAGACGCGACAATTTGGCCGCACTTGGACATCTCATTGCACGACTGGTATGCTCAATTTTGAGCATAGGTACTTCCTACCCTATGCGTAAATTTATTGCACTTTCCTGTCATCCATTAAATTTTGAAATGAATCTCGTTCATTTCGTCAGAAATGAACAGGATCCCGATCCTATATTTCCACCCCTTTTAAATTGTCATTTTTAATTCTCGCGATATCATCCATGAATTTGACCTAGTAGAGAAGAAAGAGGAATTTAAAATTGAATCCTCATTGTGCATATTTTTTATATTAATCTATTTATTTTTCAACTGTAATGGTATCTTCTAAAAAAAATTCGAAACATATTTTAGTTTTCATGTATACAATGAGTTAAATGACAATTTAAAAGACATCAAACTTGAATAGCAAATTAAGAATCCAGCATTTAGAGTTCCAAGAGAATTTTTAAGGGGTGTTAGAGTCGGTCTACTACTTGAAAAACAGAGATCAGTGACACTTAGGCTTCGTTTGGGAGGACTTATTTCCATCGGTCAGGCAGTTAAATAAGGTCTGGTTCATGCGGTCGTAACCAATTGACTGGTGAAAATAAGACCCCCCCCCCCCCCCTCCCAAACTGAGCCTTAGTTGCAAGAGAAGGAGATTTAGGTAGATCATTAGCTGAGAAAGACCCTCTCTGTAAGAGTCCTAGTCGAAGAATGCCAGGGAAGATGATCTCGAAAAAAAATACGAAAAACACTGTGATTTTGAACGCCATGACCATTCTTTTTTATAGAATTGAAATCAAAGATTCTGGACTTATTGAAGATGGTTGTGCCGTTTGCAGGATCGTGCGAGGACCTCGTGCATGGAGGCCGCATAAATAGCCAAATCTTGGGGACTTGACGATGCTCATGCCATATTCATGGACGTGTGATTCCCATGCACGTTTGAGTTGCGGTAAATAAATAATAATGTGTGGGATTGTATCCACGACATAATTTTGCATTACAAATCCGATGCTCAGTACGGATTAGGAGTAGTGTGTGAAGCCAATTTCTGGTCGTCAGATCAGATCGTTGATAGCTATGAGTGCCCCAATTTGTGTATTAATGATTGATGTTGTGCTAAACGCGTACGCTATTGTGATAGGGTTATTGCGGATCTTCGGACAAACCCAACTATCATGATGATACAAGCATTATATCCATTTATTACTTGCTCAACCATAGAAGTGATTTATGATTGGGCCTTTGTATATGCCGCGTAGATGTTATACTTTCTGCTCTAGTCATGCATATTGCTTGCCTACATGATGCGTACTTGCAAGAGTGCGATGACTCACCCACGAAGTCGACTAGGTTGGCATGGCGAGATTGCTACATGGTTTGTGACAAACTCACAACTAATCCTCACTTTCTCTGATATATATGTATTTGGTTGCAGAGATCATAGCTCGTGACGCTGCTTAGGGTGCCAAGCCCGAAGATGCTTAACTCTAAGTAGTTGATTGTATGATTGTGTTTGATGTATGAACTTATTGATATAAGTTCATAATGCCAAAGCCAGTATTTCCTTAACTAGATGTGAACATTCTCATTGAATAGTATGTTTTCACTAGTTGCCTTAAACTCTAAGACAGAGTTATGTTTATGAATACCTCTTTATAATATTTTGGTTGTGAATGCTGTATTTTGTGGGGATCAATGCAGTCTCATATCATACAATATTTACAGGTAAAATGTCACAGAAGAAACATAGTTAACATGTGAAATCCTCAACTATAACATCATACTAACTCACCCAACAAACTATTGAGTCGTCGTATTCAAGGCGGCACTCGTTCTTTCTACTCTCGAACTCACTTGACAAAATCCCCTGCTTGATGATGACTATTTTGACTATTTATCCCAAAGCCTTTGCAATTTAGACTTTCCACTAAACTTTCTCAAAAAAGCATGATTGCCAGCTACCACCAAGACAGAATTGTGCCAATCAGTATCCAAGAATAGAAAATAATAGACAAATAAGACGCCGACGCCGAGAGAAAACGACGACCATTGGGAACCCATCCCCGCCACGACGCAATAAGGGAGGGTTTGGGTGGGTGATGGCGGTTGGAGATGAAAATATAGTACATAAACATAGAACAGTGTTCAAACTTGTAAAAAACTGCATTTGCATTTTCTGAAAAAAACGCTCCGGAGACAAAACAACCAAGTAAACAGAGTCTAAGGTTTTAGATTCCAAATGAAGAAATTATAACAGAAATGATATACCTGTTTGCCACCACAAGGGTGAAATGTAGGAAAATTTTACCCTACATTTTTGTAGACAATTGATATACCCTAGATAAGCACATACATTTAATTACAAAGAATTACTGAAGAAATAATGTTGGTGTTAAGGACTTGGTGGCAAAACCTCAGCAAGGCAGCTCGACAAAATGAAATTTAAGCGACCGAAGTTGTCAGCGACAAAAAGACTGCAGCAAGCGAGATGACAAATAAGGGTCGTATATACACTGGCCTACCCTATGAGTTTGTGTGATTATGAAAACCACCGTCGGAGTTCACATTGTTTTTTTCTGGTACAATGATCATACATTCTGAGATGAGCGCACTCGTAATGTACATAAATTCAAACATATGAGTCGGAAAGAGGTTTTTGCAATTTTGAAAGGAAGAGATGTCGAGAAAGGAGGTCAATATAATTAACCCTTATAAATTAAACAACAAAGCATGAATGAGGCATTTGATGCATATACGATCGCGCAAATTGCCACAACTTTGGATTTTGTCACACATAAAATCAACAAACTCCAAAAACACTACTAAGAAAAAAATATTCAAAGTTAGAATAAAACATTGTGCAGTGGCAAAATTAAATATTCAAAAAAGAGAAGAACTACCAGCTCACCGGGTCAAGAAGAGATAAATCAAACCCGATTTGCCAAAGACTGTTGGAACAGTATTGTTGATCTTGATCCATCATGAAGAACATGAAGAACAAATAGATTCAGATCTGGAAATCGGTGGATGAACCTCCCTCTGATACCATGTTAAAATCGAACATCCAGAAAGGGAAAGAGGGAAACATAGTAGAAATTATCAGAAACCATTACAGCGGCAAAACAGACAGAAAGCTAAATGCTCATTTTCTCGTTTTCTGAAGGAAGAAGACAACATCTCTATATAGGTTACAGCTGAGAAGCTACTAGAAGTAAAACTAACTAAAAGTAAAACAAACTAACGGAAACAGTTTAAGAATAAAACAGAATCTGTTAAAATTCCTTGGTATCCATATTACTTGCGAAATTCTGATCATCCCGGGATGATCCTTGTTACTCGGATTCTTCTTGGTACTACAAACTACATTCCTTGGAAACGCTCCATGGAGATCGCTCAGTCCTGCAAAAATAAATTAGGGTTCGTGGATGGATCCATTCCCAAACCCGCTATCACCGATCCCAAATTACCTCAATGGGAACAAGCGAATAATATGGTCATTTCATGGTTGATCAACGTTGTTTCAAAAGACATCGGCCAATCTATCATTCACAGCAATACAGCCGCCGTTATGTGGTCTAATCTCTCACGCCGCTTTGCAAATAGCAACAGCTCACGGATCTATGGCCTTTGCAAAGCCATATCGTCTTGCAGTCAAGAAAACCTGAACATCGAAACCTATTTTACCAAGATCAAGCAATTGTGGGACGAACTCGAAGCCATCACTTCAATCCCCACCTGTAAATCAGATTCTTCATGTGAGGTGACCAAAGCTTGGTTTGATCAATTGGAAGAACAAAAGCTTATGCAGTTCTTGATGGGTTTAAATGGCTCTTGTAAACCCGTTCGTGGTCATATTCTTCTAAAGAAAACTTTACCTTCTCTCGAGGAAGTCTACTCGATGATTCAACATGAAGAACACCAATTACTTGTGTCACACCATCTGCCTATGGACGAGATTTCCACCGCGTTTTACACAGGGAACACTTCCGCGTCTTCTTTCAATCCACGACATAAATGGAATCCTAATTCTGATAATAAACGTTCTATGTGGTGCGACTACTGTCAAATGGCAGGACATGTCAAAGCAAAATGCTTCAAGCTTAATGGATATCCAGTAAACTACAAGGGTAAAAACAGGCAAAGGGTTCCCAATTCGACTTTTCATCGGATTGAAGGGAATTTTGCAGAGTTTTCCTCAGGATCATCTGGTAGCAAAACAGATAATGCTCCTCCACAGGTTTTTGCATATCCTCAGTTCACCCCGGAACAGATTACCAAGTTGCTGGACCTCGTCAATCAAACAAAATATTTTCCAACTTATAATAACCAACGCCTGGCAGGTATCAGTTACTGTTTCTCCCTATCTAACAAACCGACTGACTGGATTCTTGATAGCGGTGCCACTGATCACATCACTCGCATCCTTTCTTTACTGAAACAACCCAAACGACTATACAAACCTTCTCCAGTATTCCTACCAGATGGATCCTCTGCTTACATCAGTCATACAGGAATTATTCAATTATCACCAACAATTGTTATACATGATGTTCTATTTGTGCCAAATTTTCATCATAATTTGATCTCCACCAGCAAGCTCTGCGCAGATTCCAGAACGACTCTGTTTTCCGACTCTAATTGTTGCATTATTCAGGACCCTTTGAAGAAGAGCCGTAGTATAATTGGCACTCAGCAAGGAGGATTATACTACTTCCATCAGGATAGCACAACAACCGACATCAACATTGCTGCTACTACACAAACCAGCTTCCACAAATCCATCCTATGGCACACCCGTTTGGGGCATATCTCAACCAATATAAGCTCAAACATTTAGCTACAGCTATTTCTGATTTGCAAGTTGTTAAACACTATGATTGTACTATCTGTCCATTAGCTAAGCAAACTCGATATCCATTTCATAAAAGTGATGCTTTCTCTTCCAAGGCTTTTGATCGCATACATTGTGATACATGGGGGCCATATAAAACTGCTACACACAATGGTTTTAAATACTTTTTAACTATTGTCGACGATTTTACCCGGAACACTTGGACTTTTTTAATGAGTTCTAAGGATGAAGTACCAATTTTAATACCATCTTTTTTACAAATGGCACAAACCCAATTCAATACATGTGTAAAAGCTTGCTGTACAGACAATGGCTCAGAATTTATTAATCATAAGCTGAGAACCTGATTCTTAGATAAAGGAATCATACATCAGCGCAGTTGCACATACACGCCTCAACAAAATGATGTCGCTGAATGAAAGCATAGACATGTGCTTGAAATAGCTAGAGCTTTGCGATTTCAAGCTGGATTACCCATTCAATTTTGGGGGGAAAGTGTCCTCACGGCAACTTACTTGATCAACAAGATCCCTTCTACTGTTCTCAATAACAAATCACCCTTTGAGGCCATTTTTCATAAACCTCCTACATATGATGATCTAAAGGTTTTTGGATGCTTATGCTTTGCTTCTACAATCAACCACAACAGGGACAAATTCGATCCACGTGCTCGCAAATGTATTTTTATTGGATACCCTCACGGGAAAAAGGGATACAAACTATATGATTTGCTTACTCATGACATATTCATTAGCCGAGATGTTAAATTTTTTGAGCATGTCTTCCCATTTCTCCAAAACAACAACTCTACTTCTCCTTGTTTACCTTACCCCTCGGATATAAGTGAACTTGCTGATGACATTACGACAGAACAACCACTTACACACTCTCTTGATTCTAATCCTGTTTTTAATGTTGATAACTCTCTTGCTGGTACATCCCATAATATTGGACATAACATCATTAGTACAATACGGGATCAATTACGAAGATCAACTCGATCCATCACTAAACCGTCATGGCAGAAAGACTATCTGCTCCTTACCTCCACCTTGGATAATCCTACTATCCAACTTGCTGAACCAGAAACATATCAACAGGCATACCAAAATGAACGGTGGAGGAATGCTATGGCCAAGGAAATCGCAGCTTTAGAAGAAAATAAAACTTGGTACATAACGGAATTACCAAGTGAGAAGACAGCCATCAGCTGCAAATGGATTTATAAAATAAAGTATAAATCCGATGGATCAATTGAACGTTCTAAAGCGCGATTAGTTGCAAAAGGTTACACTCAAGTAGAGGGGCTTGACTACCACGAAACTTTTGCGCCCGTTGTTAAAATGACAACTGTTAGAAATCTGATAGCAGTTGCCTCTTCTAGGGGATGGCCCATTATACAATTCGATGTCGACAATGCCTTTCTACATGAGGATCTTCTTGAGGAAGTTTACATGAAGTTGCCACCAGGTTTTGCTATTTCAGAACATTACAAAAATCCTGTATGCCGATTGACCAAATCACTATATGGCTTAAAGCAAGCGTCTCGACAGTGGTTTGCTAAATTCTCTTCAACCATAGAAGAAATTGGGTTCATTCCATCACAGAGTGATCACTCACTGTTTATCCTGGAGAACAGGAGATTTTACTGCATTATTATTCTATGTTGATGACATTTTAATAACCAGAGACAATCCTCAAGTCATAACAGATTTTAAAATCTTTCTCCACTCCAAATTTAAGATCAAAGATCTTGGCGATCTAAACTTCTTCTTAGGTCTCAAGGCAGTCAGAAAGTATGAAGGCATTTATTTGAAACAACATAAATATGCATATGACATTCTGAAGGAGGCTGGGATTACTAATTGCAAAATAAGTGATATTCCTATCGAACAAAATCACAAGCTGAACGATTATGATGGAGAAATCCTTCCGGATCCAACCTTATACAAAAGGATTGTTGGGAAGCTCATCTATCTAACAATTTCTAGACCTGATTTAACCTATGCAGTGCGCATTTTGAGCCAATTCATGGCAAAGCAGGCGTGTTCCCCACATGAACATGGTCTGCAAGGCTCTACGCTATCTAAAGGGCACTCTCAATCGTAGTTTAATGTTTCCAGCTTTAACTAAATTAAGATTAGAAGCATACTGTGATGCGGATTGGGATGCTTGTCCAATGACATGCCGATCTATCACTGGTTTTTTGTATTAAACTCGGAGGAGCCTTGATCTCGTGGAAAACTAAGAAACAAAACACAGTCTCCAAATCTTCTGCAGAATCTGAGTACCGGGCTATGGCAGCTGTATGTTATGAACTGACATGGCTCGTCAATCTTCTGGCTGACCTCCAAGTGCATGACTTAACACCTATCCCTTTGCATTGCGACAATCAAGCCGCTCTACACATTGCATCTAATCCAGTCTATCATGAACGCACTAAGCATATAGAACTGGATTGCCATTTGGTGCGCGAAAAGTTACAGGCCAAGATGATAGCACCACAGTTCACTCCAACGAAGCTGCAACTTGCAGACATTTTTACTAAGGCTGTTGGAAGAAGCTCTCTCACAACCTTCTGTTCCAAGTTGGGTGTTTGTGAATAGATCCAAATACCAACTTGATGGGGGGGTGTTGGAATTTTGTTATACTTTTAACATAATTCTAACAAAGACGTCGAACCGGGCTGGCTTATTTTGCTCCGGCGAGCACGGTAGCAGCGTGGCGAGCAAAATATGTGAGGTTAATATCGGCACCGGCCCTTCCGAGAGACCACAGGGATTTCATCATCTCCTTCTCCTCATCAACATATTTAAAAATACCACCAGCTTTTATCAATGAATATTCACCAGAAACCTTAGATAATGAAAAATGGAAAGATATTACAAGACTTACAGTGTGAAATGATAAGTGTTTTAATCATTTCATATTGCTTAAGAGTAATTTTATTGATTGGAATTATAAAACATGTCTAAAAATGATAAAAATAAGGATTCTTATTTCCAAATTAAAGATTTTGAATTTTAGATTTGGGTTTGGAGTTAGTTTAATATTTGCTGATTAGGTTAATAAATAGCATACTACTGTTTAACATAAACATAATAGTAGCTCTGTATATCATGTTTCATCTGAGCGCGGAAGAGCGACTTTGAGTATAGATTCGTTGCACCAAAATTGACAAAGTAGAACCTTGGTTGATGCCGAAGAACGATATATACCAGGTTCACTGAACAGAGATCACAGACAAGGAATCATAGTAGTAGAAGTAGCAACAAATTCACAGTTGAGATATTTAGAATAGGCATTGATAGAGATGAATGCATGGAGGGATAGAGGAGAGTGATGATAGAGGATAATTCCATGATCCAAAGTCTCATACAGGTAGCAGAATAACTATTTGACATCGTCGGCATGAACCTAGAGAGCTTATCTTATTGGGGGCTATCAATGTCGGTGCTATACGCCGAGGGATTAGGCAGAGTTGAGACGGTAAAATTCAAGGCAAGGGAAGTTGCAGGAGGTGTGACAATAGGTTTTGCTTTAATATTAGAATACTTCTCCCAGAAAGAAGTTGAATAAACTTTTCCCTAACCTCTTTGTGAACACGTATGTTGATAATGTCATCGATATAGACTCAGAGAGAAATTGTAGCGTCCGGGTGTTGAAGATGAACGGAGAGGTGTTGGCATGGGAGTTGGTTCGCATGCAGCAGCTTTTCTGTTAATAATAGTCCCACACCGTCAATCCGCTCTGGTCTGATCTGTTTATATGGCAAGGCAACCCTCACCTGTTGAGCCGGTTTTTCAGGTTGAGTTAGGCCAAACCTAACATGGTATCAGAGGCAGGTTGCATCCAGTTTCTGTCCGGTTCCGTCCGGTCCGCCCATGAGCTTTGTATCTCGGTTCCCTCCGGTCAATCCATGCTATGGGCGAGGGGGGATGTTAATAATAGTCCCACACTGCCAATCCGCTCTGATCTGATCTGTTTATATGGCAAGGCAACCCTCACCTATTGAGCCGATTTTTCAGGTTGAGTTAGGCCAAACCTAACATTTTCATTAAAACTAGTGACCAGCCATTGAAATAGATCGAGTTGATGATGTTTTTCTTAGTTTTAATCACACACATAAATGAAGAAAAGAAAGAAGAAAGAAGAAGTGAGATTTCAAGTTTTTGGTTTTAATGACTCTTTTACACTTGCAGGTCTTTGTAATTTATAGAAAATCATTAACGTATCCTCTTAATGATGCTATGGGATATTAAACGATTACATTTCTCTGGTTATTACTTTCTTAATTAATCCTGCTTTGGAACAATAATACAACATTAAATCTTGCTTTGGAATAATACGCCTGGAGTTAATATTGGCGGCCTGGATTTATTCCTTTTAGTTTTTATGATCCGAAAGATCGCAGGGCTCCATACACGATAGAACTACAAATCTGAACATTATAAAACCAAGGTCCTCCTTAATCCAAAAATACTTGAAAATTACTGTGAATTCATTAAGAATGTAAAATCACATTTAACATCATGCTATATAACATTCTTCCTAATTTGAGTGAACCAAATGAGCCCTAATACATAACAAAGAATGCATGATACAATATTCAAACTGGTAATGATTATTCTATGATAATCAGTATAACCTTTGGCACTAAATAGATTACATTTTATCTGTCCCAGTCCTAAAATTAAAAGGATTTTCATGTGATTTGATACTATTAATACTTCACCTTACCACAACAAGTATCAGATCTCCAGGGGAAAGTGCAAGTCAGAAAAAGTATACAAACAAATGCACGGAGGAAAAAAGGGATCCGAGAAAAGAATATTTTCATATTTGTGCCAAAGAAGGGTTACTTGTATTTTTCTGAAACTCGCGAGCAAATAACCATGCATATACAAATGCATAGACACCAAAATCATGGCATATAAATATTTAATACACAAAAAAAATCATCCCATATAAATATTTATACAACATAAAAATCATAGCATAAAAATACTTAATACACCAAACAAAAATCATCACATATAATCATAAAAATTGCACCAAAACAAACAGATTTTGGATTTTGAAACAACGGCATCTTGAAAAAATTGCATTTGTTCCTTGTGAAACAGAGAGAGAAGAGTTGATCGATTTAAGGTTTAGAGTTACCTGAGGCGGAGAAGATTTGGAGAAAGGTCTGCGGGAGGGAGCAAGGAGATGGGAGAGAGAGTCAAGTTATGCGCACTTGTTTGTAAATCGACGGAGTACTTTTTCGCCGGCGGCTTACGGTCTGAGGTCGAAGTAGCTTACTGAGAAGAGAAGGAAAAATCTGCAGACGATTGGCATCGGCGGGAAAGGTTGCGTCTGCAGGGGATTAGACCTGCAGGGGATTAGACGACGAGCGTGAGAGAGATAGGTCGTCTGATCAGTATGAGGGATGTCCAGAGAGTGTACCTCTTGACCGAGCTACTATGTTATTAAAGGCGCAAGGCGCACTGAGGCACAAAGGGTCATTGGGGCCTAGACGCAAGGCGCGAGCACGTGTGTGAGGGAAGTGAGGTGCAAAAATGGGAGGAAAATAAAATCAGTGAATTGGGTGTCTAATTAATGAAAAATCAGCGGATTGGGCGTCCAATTCATGAAAAATCAGCGGATTGGGCGCCTAACCTGGTGCGCGCGCGCCCAGGTGCCCGAGTACCTCGGTGTGCGTGCACCTGAGTCCGCGTGCGCAACCTAGTGCGCGTGCGCCCAAATGAGCGCGCGCCCAAGTGCGCACGCGCACCCGATTCCGCGAGCGCGCATGACCAGGGGTGCAGGCGGACACAACCGTGCACACCTGCAGTCGCGCCCGCCTCCGAGTGCGCGTTCCGGCATTGATCCCAGTCGTTTTCCGCTCATTCTAACATCTTACATGGCTTTGCAGGGCACCGCCGTCCTCCTTCGCTGGTTTTTCTCAGTTCGTCGTCATCATCGCCATTGCCAAAAAATCCTGAAGGAAGAAATCCTCGTTCTTCACCCGTGCCGGTTTCCGATACCACGGAATTTGGGAGGGGGGAGGAATTGATGGGATGAACCTCCTTTTATGGAGGAATTGGTGTGCACTTAGCCCACTCCCCTATGATCGTGGGTTTGACCGCCGAGCGCGCGATCGACACACGCGATCGCCTTGCGCGATCCCGCTACGCCCACACCGACACCGCAATTGACAACTGGGGTGGCCCCGCCGGCGCCGGGCGGCACGCGTCTGGCCGCCCCGCCTCTTGTGGTTGCAACCTGCGGCCGCGAGCCGCCGCTTGGGCGGCCGACCACGCGCCGGCCTCCCCGCCTCACGCGGCCGCATCCCGCGGCCGCATCCCGCATTGTCAGAGGCAAATTATATCTCGCTGTTAGCAAGCGATTGCTAAATGCTAATAGCACACCACTATTCTTCAAATCTTTATTCACAAACCAATTTTATTATTATTAGTAAACCAGAAAAAAAGAGAGCTGGAGACTACAAATATTACTCAAACTAAATCCACATGCATGCAAAACACAACATCCCTCAATGTGTCTAAGAAACTCCAAGATACTACTAAAGAGAAGGATTACCCGCTCACCAGCTAAAGAAGCTACACATCAAACCACAATGACCAATTATTTTTGAATTACAAAATTGATGCTGAAGACGTAGAACCTGGTTGGTCACTTCGCTCCGGCGAGCACGGTAGCCGCTTCTCGAGCAAAATATGTGAGGATAATATTGGCACCGGCCCTTCTGAGGCACAACAGGGATTCCATCATCACCTTCTCCTCATCCACCATTTTAAGAATACCAGCAGCTTTTATCATTGAATATTCACCAGAAACCTTGGATAATGAAAAATGTAAAGATATTATAAGACTTACTGTGTGGAATGATAAAGGTTTTAATCATTTTTTTTTCTTAAGAGTCTTTTTTTTATTGGAATTGGAAAGCATGTCTAAAAAATGATATATTAAGAGTCCTTAATTTAAATTAAAGATTTTGAATTTCATCTTTGGGCTTGGGATTAGTTTGATATTGCTGACTAGGTTAATAAATTGCATACTATTGTTTAAAATAAACATAATATAGCAACAATACAGTTTTTATTTGAGACTTTTGTGATTATCTTCTCTACAGGCATCATGATATGTATATCTAGTATTGATAAAATAGAAAAACAAAGAATTTTATGAAATAGACCAGAGCATCATGTTTCATCCCAGTGTGGGAAGAGCGAATTTGAGTATAGATTCGCTACACCAAGATTGTCATAGTAGATTCTTGGTTGATGTTTTAGAGCTTATTTAGATAAAGATTTGAGACAGTAAAATTCAAGTACAAGGGAAGTTGCAGGAGGTGAGCATGTAGCATTCTATCTATGCACACCACCAGTCCAACTGTGGGACACAGTCATGCTTATAACCATCACCTTAACCACTAAGGAAGAAGGATGTTGAAGGTAAAATTAGTACTTGGAATGATCAGCCATTGACACAGGCTGAGTTGAAGATGTTTTGATGATCTGAAAGATCACAGGGCTCCAAATCTAAGCATTATAAGACCATGGTCTTCCTTAATCCAAAATTACTTGAAAATTACTGTGTGTTTGGTTTTCGGCAACAAAAACTAGTGCAATTGAACTAGATTTGCTTGTTCATAGACTTATTTATTTCTCCTTAATCCAAAATTTTGTTGGAGAGATAAGGGATCATGTCCTTTGCATTTAAAAGAGAATCCTAGAAAATGCTTACATCCGAAAGGCAGAGAATTGATACAAGGCAGTCTCTAAATGAATACAAATCAAGCATTCAGAAAGAAAAAAAAGTATATAGGTTAGAGAGAAATAGATAAATTAGGCATATGCATACATTTTATCTATTCTTGATCGAGAGTTGAAAGGAAAATAAATAGAAAAAAATTATACTTAATTTGACATCTATACCATTACAAAAACGAGGGATGGACATTTGTTCTTTCATTAAAATTTGAATTCTCTTCTCTCTGTTATCAACCATTTTAAGAGAGAAACAAAACCCTATGTCCAGAGGAATATCTTTCCTTCTCTTTAGTTTCTTCCCAATTTATGTAAATTTTCATTTCCATTATAATTCCCATATTCTCACTCTAAATTCCGACTCCAAAGACAAAACACATTCAGCCAAATATCAATAAAAAACGCTGCCAAATTAATATTAAAGGTTGAAATTACAAAATGTGGCAATATGTTTCCTATGCAAAGCAATAACTAATGTTCAAAGAATAGATGTTAGCATAAAAGAATTAAGCAATAACTAATGTTCAAAGAATAGATGATAGCATAAAAGAAACTGTACAGAAAAAAAATTACCTGGTAGGCAGCAATTGGCAAGGAAGAATTTTCTCGAAGAAGACTAATTATATCCAAAAATGGCAGTCCAGGTTTTACCTGCCAAACAGAATAATTCAGCATACATAATAGGCTGAATTGAAGCACCAACTGCATAGAGAAAAAAGTTTACCAAGAGAATGTCAGCTCCTTCCGAAGTGTCCTCCTCCATTTCAATGATAGCTTCTCTATAGTTCGCCGGGTCCATTTGATAACTTTTATGGAACAAATCAAACAAATAGTTCATCCCACACAAGTAGACAAATAATTGAATAAAACCATGCAAAATCCAAAACTTACGTTTTCTTATCACCAAACCGTGGGTTCGAATCTAAAGCTTCGCGAAATGGGCCATAAAAAGAACTAGCATACCTGCCCAAAATGCAATGAAGAAAATATTTAAGGACTAATTACAAAAAACTGCTTATAAAATTACTAAGACTCCCCTCTGAGTTGACATTGTTAACATACACGTACAAAAAAAGTAGAGGGGAAGTAATGTAATTATGAAAAGTCGGAGGGGAGGTCTCTGTAAATGATCTTATTTAAGAATGTATTGTTATCCTCCAAAACTTGCTAAAGAACTTTTAGCTCTTGCATTGGTTGAAGGAAAAGGATTAAAAAAAATACTTGGCAGTGTATGCCATAATAGAGACATCGTGAAAGCCATCCGCATCAAGAGCTGCTCGAATTGCTCCGACGCGCCCATCCATCATATCGCTTGGGCTAACGACGTCAGCACCAGCACGAGCCTATAGGCAATACCATGATGCATCAGCTCAAAAAAGTTTGTAGTGAAATCAGAAACATAGAAACTTAATCATGCCTGCGAAACTGCTTGTTTACATAGTTGATGGATGGTTTCATCATTCATGATAACACCTATTCAATGGGCAAAATGAATACAACATTAGTCAAAGCTATTTGAAAATAGATAAATATAAGTGGTTGGACAGCTTAAGGTTCTTTTTGGGACAACTGTGACATTTGAGTGGTGATGGTGTGAAATTATGATCGTAAATGCTGGTGTAATGGTTTAACTGTGTTATAAACTTTCATGAAAATTTCTTTCTGACCCAAATTTCACTTTCTAGGGTCTTGCCTTCATAACTGATAAAGCTCGACAACACATGTATGAACGCGGTGATTTTTTTACCTAAATGTCATTGTTTGAAAATAACACCACATATACTCAAACATTACCTGTTTTTTTATAACTGAGTTCACAACTTTCATCGCTCTCCCAAACATAGCATAAACCAAGGTTTTAAACTCCGTTTTGATTCTATTGCGAAATTTCAAATTTGATTGCTTAGATAACTTTTCTTTTAAATAATTAAATACTTATAGTAGGAAGACAAAAAGGATTATCAAATTGTGGCTCAAATTACAACAAACATGAAATTTAGTAAGGCCTCTAATATAATTCTTATAGAACTTTGATGATTGCTCAAGAGTTCCAATAAAATATCGTTCAAATTCTACGAGTATGTGAAGCTCTTCCATGCTAGACTTTGCTGGAACCAAGAATAATAGTTGATCATCGTGTCCTCAAGTCAATATATAAGATTTAGAAATGGTTTTGGTTGGCTAATAGAGTATAGACTGGGGTGCTAGGGAATCAAAATCAAACCTTATCCCCCATCAAATGTAGGAAAAGAAGAGTATGCTGTAAATACAAGGGTTTTAACCAGATGAATAGACTTAAGTGGTCTAAACTTTAAAAACAAACAATATTAAAAAATGAAACCATTAAAAGGATAGATAAAACTGGCAAAGGAATAATAATAAAAAAATAAGAAGAAGAAGGGTTGACTTAAGATACCATGGATTGAAAATGTTAAAAAAATGAATATAGAAGAAAAGGCTTAATAGTTGGGATAAGCTCAATGGAGGAATTTCAATTCAACAATGAACCCAAATTCAAAATTTGGCATTGATATGATATGTAGTCTTTGAACCAGCATTTTAGTCAGAAAACATGGAGAACTAAATTTTGATGCAGTAATCATAAAGTCTGCAAACTATAATTTTTCTATAATGCATGCCAAAGTAGCAGTATGGTTGATAATAATCAACATTTACAGAAATTATCATAAGAGAAAATGAACTATAAAAACTTGTTGTAAGCTATGTTGCACCGACACCGACACGCGACTCGTCAATTCTCAAAAAATATCATATTCCGACACGCTCGGACACGTATATTAAATATTTATTTTTTATAGCAATCTCATAATCCAAATGTTCTCATTGACCCATATTAAACTCATTCTCAAGCAAACCTTTTACCTCACTTTCAATCATCCTTTTTTCTAGAGAAAATATTCACCCCACTAATAGATTCACATTCACTACTTGAAATGCTAGGAGGCAAAGATACGTTTTTAGGAGCAAGACTCGCTATTCTAGCATTCACATCTTCTTCTAGTTTTTTATCTCAAATAGATCACTACTTGAGACTTTTACACACATTCCAATTCCTTTTCCAACAATCATTAACAAATGTGTTTTCACTCTTGTATATGTACTTATAAAACATTTTTCACAAACGTTGCACTTCCAAGAAAAATTGTCTCCACGTCACCATGAATAGCTAGCTTATTGACAAACCTCCATAATAATTTATTTGGATCATCAACAATAAATATAGGCTCTTGTGAACCGCAATTACTACCCTTGAAGACATTCTACAAAATAAAAAAAAACAGTCACAAAGTTCTAATAATAGAACCACCACCAAAACAACAATAAGAGTAATAAAAAAACAATAAATAAATAAATCACAGAGCGCCGGAGCCTGGAGCAGAGCCGGCGAGGAGAGTGTCGGAGAGTGTCGGAGAGTCGGACGAGTGTCGGAGAGTCTGACACCGACACGTTGGGCATTTTGAAGTGTCGGTGCTTCATAGATAGTAAGGTTTCTGTTATGGGCCTAGCTTGGAGGTGGCCGGAGGTGGAGGTGGCGATGACGGAGATACTACGAAGCCGTGACCGGGCCCGTCTTTGATTTAAGTTATTTTCGTCGAGCAGTTTTAGGTTTGGGCCATAGCTGAACCAGGGCAGGCGGGAAGGCTCCCGCTCTGGGCAGGCGAAAGTGCTCGCGCCTCGTGCCAGCGGAAGCCTTTGTCATTGAGTGATGCTTCTCCACTCAACGCTCCTGGAAGCCTTTAGCGTTGAGTGATGCTTCTCTACTCAACGCTCCTGGAAGCCTCTGACGTTGAGTGATGCTTCTCCACTCAACGCTCCTGGAAGCCTTTGGCGTCGAGTGATGCTTCTTCACTCAACGCTCCTGAATGCATTTGGCGTTGAGTGATGCTTCTCCACTCAACGCTCCCGAAAGCCTTTGGCGTTGAGTGATGCTTCTCCACTCAACGCTCCCGAAAGCTTTTGGCGTTGAGTGATGCTTCTCCACTCAACGCTCCCGAATGCATTTGGCGTTGAGTGATGTTTCTCCACTCAATGCTCCCGGATGCCTTTGGCGTTGAGTGATGCTTCTCCACTCAACGCTCCCGGAAGCCTTTGGCGTTGAGTGATGCTTCTCCACTCAACGCTCCCGGAAGCCTTTGCGCTCCCGGAAGCCTTTGCGCTCCCGGAAGCCTTTGGCGTTGAGTGATGCTTCTCCACTCAACGCTCCCGGAAGCCTTTGCGCTCCCGGAAGCCTTTGGCGTTGAGTGATGTTTCTCCACTCAACGCTCCCGGAAGTCTTTGGCGTTGAGTGATGCTTCTCCACTCAACGCTCCCGGAAGCCTTTGGCATTGAGTGATGCTTCTCCACTCAACGCTCCCGAAAGCATTTGGCGTTGAGTGATGCTTCTCCACTCAACGCTCCCGAAAGCTCTTGGCGTTGAGTGATGCTTCTCCACTCAACGCTTCCGCCAGCCCTTGGCGTTGAGTGATGCTTCTCCACTCAACGCTACCGCTCAATCCAGACCTGAAGTTACCTAAATACCACTGGGTCGGCATTTAGCTCCTCAGAACAGCGGAGTTTGGCTATTGACAGGCCAGTCCAGGGGCATTTTAGTAATTTTAGGGCAACAGAACTATGTTTTTTGCAGACCAGATATTGAAAATCTATAAATAGGCCCACAGGATACCTCAGAAGGCAGATTGTCTCATACTCTGATTTTTCGTTCTAAAGCTTTCAGAGGTACTCCTAGCCCAGCAATTGGCTTTTGAGGGGAAGTACTCAAAGAACTTCCGGGTTAGAGGAGGGACCTCCCAGCTGAGACTTTGGGTCAGTTCTTAGTCCTTTATCACTAGTCTGGGGTTGAAGTTTGGGAGAAATAGGTGTCTGTTATACCCCAAGGTCCGAACTCTCGTTGAGGCCAGTTTTTGGCTTCAACAACAGCAGTTCCTGGAGGGGTTGGAACAAGAGTCCAAGTACCCCGTTCAGTGAGAGTTTTCATATCCTCATCCATAGCAGCTTTCTAATGAGGAATAACCAGAGCATCTTTATAGGAACCTGGAACAACATTTGCTGATAGAGCAAGAGCAAAACTCTGAGACGAAGGAGATAACCGCGCATAAGAAACCATATCCTGAAGAGGATGTTGAGTGCAAGACCGAACACCTTTTCGAAGAGCAATAGGAAGATCAAGATTCGTCTTGTCAATAGTATCATTGCCACCCAAAGGAGAAATAACTGGCTCAGGAGCTGGTGGCAGCAGCTCAATAGATGAATCAGAAACAGGAAGAGAATCAGAAGAGGAGAAGGAAGAAGAACAGGCTCAGAAATAGGTGCTGACACTAGAGGTAAAGAAGCAGAATCAGAAGAAGGAAGAGTAGAAGTAGAAGAAAAGAACGACACATCCTCAAAGAAAGTGACATCAGCAGAAACATATTGTTTCCAGAGAACAGGATCAAAACACTGATATTCTTTCTGTGTCGGGCAATAACCCAGGAAGATGCACTTAATGGAGCAAGTAGAGAATTTGTTACGACCAAAAGAAGGTGAATGAACAAACGATGTGCATCCAAATATACGATGAGGTAAAGGGAATGGAGTCCCATCAGGATATATAATAGAAAACAGAGTCTGTCCATTGAGCACCGAAGACGGAACTCGATTAATGAGAAAACAAGAGAGAAGAACAGCATGACCCTAATAAGACAGGGGAACATGCATATGAGTGAGAAGGCTACGAGCCACATCGAGAAGATGACGATTCTTGCGTTCAGCAACACCATTCTGTTGAGAAATGTAAGGACAAGTAGTTTGATGGACAATGACATGATCCACACAGAATAATGTAAACTGATGACTGAGATACTTTTTAGCATTATCAGTGCGAAGAATCTTAATAGGGGTATCAAATTGCGTACGAATCTCATTATAAAACGCAGTGAAAATAAAAAATATTTCAGAGCGTTCATGTAACAAATATAACCACGTACACCGAGAGAAATCATCAATAAAGATAACAAAATACATGCTACCCCTACCAACAGTTGGAAGAAGAGCAGGACCTCAAACATCGGAATGAACCAGATCAAAAGGTCGAGAAGAACTGCAAGCATGCTTGGCACGAAAAGTAGAGCGGTGATGTTTCCCAAATTGACAAGCCTCACAATTAAGATAAGAATCTTCTCAAGGTAAATCAGGGAAAAGCTGATAAAGAATCTGGGGAGGAGGATGCCCAAACCTAAGATGTCATTGAAGTAAAGAGGATGAAAAAGCAGAAGCGGTATCAAGGCAGAACAAGCCACCGCATTCAGTTCTCGTAGCAATCAACTCTTTGGAGTGAGGGTCCCGAAAAACACACGTAGAAGCAGTAAAAACAACTTCACAGTGCAACTGTTTGCAAAGAGAAGTGACGGAAAGAATATTGCACGGAAAACTTGGATCATAAAGAGTATCATGAAGCTCAAGTGAATGAGTAACATGCACCGTGCCAGACCCACAAACAGGAGACGAAGATCCATCGACAATTAGAACCGTAGGCAACCGAGTACTCATATCAAGAGAAGAGAAAAGACGAGAATTTTCAGTCATATGATTCGTAGCACCAGAATCAACGAGCCATCTTCCTGCAGAAGCAAACTGAGCAGCAACAGAAGTAGCAAGAAAAGGAGTGATCATAGAGAACGGATAGAAACCGCACGGTTTCAGAAAACAAACCGCGCGGACAAAACAGCGCAAACAAACCGCGCAAACAAGAGGAGAGACCGCACGTTCTCGGTGTCAACGCACCAGCGGCAGGAAAGATGTCGCGACCAAAATGTGGAGCCCGCGGTGGTTAGAGAAACCGCAGCGAGAAGAGAAAAGAGGAGAGACCGCGCGAGTAGAGAAAACAACCCGCGCAAAAAGAAACAAGTCGCAGGAGGAAACAACCCGCGGGGAGAAAGGAGAAAGAAGAATGCGCGAACTGAACAAGTCGCAAAGAAGAGCGACTAACAAAGAAAGCGGCTAGAACAAAACAAGCCGCACAACAAACCGCAAAGAAGCAAACCAAGCCGCAAAAAAACAGCGCCTGGCAAAGAAGAGACGCGGCAAGAAAAGCCGCACAAACAAGCAGCCGCAAGCAAGAAAGAGCAAGGCAGAGCGGGTAGCAACAAAGGTCGCGCGAACAGAACGAGCGCAAAAAAGAAATCGCAGGAGAGTGACAAGCAAGGGAGGGAGGGAAGGGCAGGAAGCGAATAGGAAGAAGCCGACTCGGGAAGCAAACCGGAAGAAGCCGCGCGGGAAGAAAACAGGAAGAAGCCGCGCGGGAAGTAAACCGGAAGAAGCCGGCGCGGTTAGACAAACAAATCGCAATCTGATTGGAGCAAAGGATCGATTTCCTCTGATACCATGTAAAAAAGTACTGAGTAAACCGACAAGAGGTAAATAAAGGCAAATTTTATTGCTCAAAAAAGATAATCATTACATAAGTATGTCCCCTTATTTATAGAAATTGGGGAAGATGAGAGAATACAACAAACAATGTGGGACTAAATACAAGTCGGACGGCTTATGCGGTTTAACATGGTCAAACCGCACACTATACAATGAATAATTGAACAACCAGCGGCAACTAAGGAAAAACCGCCACACTGTCAGGGAAGACCGCCGGTACAGGCTGCCAGACCGCAACTACGGGTTGCCACATGACCGCAGTTGCGGTTAACCATCTGTCTGATGTTGCGGCTTCATTCAGACCACCGTGTCTAACCTCTAGACCGTTGCGGTTAGCATCCACTCTATTGTTGCGGCTACACCCAGACCGCTGCAGCTATCCTCCAGACCACTATCGCGGCTAACCAACAGACCGTTGTAGCGGATAACCTCCAGGCCCCACCTGCGGCTTGCCAACAGACCATTGTTGTGGCTAACCTCCAAACCCCTGAGTCAAACCGCCAGAACAGAGAAACTAACAACTCGCTGAGCCAAACCGCCAGACCGGGGAGATAAGTTGACCGCTATGGCTAGACATCAAGCCGCTCAGTCTCCTCAAGCTTCAACACTTCACATAATTGTTGTCTTAAGAGCATGTTGTGATTGTTGTCGCCAGCAACGGTTACAGTGAAAGCAGGGACGTCAGTTAAAATGCAACGCAATCGAGAAGCAATGGCTTGATCCAAGAAATTATGTGTTGAGCCCGAGTCAATGAGGAGAAATAATTGTTATCCTTTGTAGGTTCCAGTAATCTTCACTGTGTGATAGTCGTTTACACCTGTGATGGCATGCATGCATACACGAGGAATTATTAAAGGCTCAGAGAGGAATGAGTTCTTTTGATAATGCTTCTTCAATTGACTTCATTTCTTCACAATCATCTTAATCCCCCCTCCATTTCAAGTACATAAAGTTGAGTTTGAGATTCACACTTGTGGTCCGGAATATACCACTCATCACAACAAAAGCAGAATCCATTGGCCTTCATCTCTTTGGGCGATAATCATTTTGTGGTTTTGGTCAGTTGTTGCAATATTGAAGTTGCGGAATAATTAGTCATTATCGCTTGCTTCCTTCCTTCCTTCCTTCAAGTCCTTAGCCGACAACTGATAATCCCTAGTGCTGATGGCTCCGCTAGGCCCCTAAATCAATTTGTTGTTCTTGAAGTGTTGCCAAATTATAAGCTTTCTAAAGGGATTGTGGTATGAACGTACACAAAGGTAAGGCTACTTTTTTAAGGCCCGTGAGGAAGAGATTGATAGTTCCTAATTTCATATATTCGTTTAAAATGTGCATGTGTGTGTTGTACGTATTCAAGGCCATTAAAAATGAAGATAAACATTTCACTAAATCTAACAAGAATAGAGCTTAGAACAGAATTGTATCTCACCATCTTCCCTCACAATACCGTCATGCCCATCAGAAGAGTATGGATCCAAAGCTACATCAGTATAAATCACCTATAAACAGTGTGAAAATTTAGCATTTGTTAAACACAAGCAAAACCTAAAGAAAAAATTACGATGAAATTTACTAACAATATCAGGATATTTATCCTTAAGTAGGCGAATCGTTCGAGGGATTAGACCGTTGTCATTGAATGCTTCATCCCCAGTTGGAGTCTATGACCAAGAAATAAGTAGTTCGAGTCTTCCAAAGACCATAAAATGAAATGCAGAGCTGGGGCTAAAGAGATAAACCTTCAATGCATCAGGGATCTTTGGAAAGAGAACAAAGCTTTTGACACCTACATCTCTGGCCATGTATACCTACATTAAGTGGTATAAATTAGCTAATATTGGTTAGACCATTTCACATATTTACATGAAGTAAAAAATACAAGCATGTTTGACATATTAGTACTAACAACAACACAAACAACAAATAATTACTATTGAGAGTATAGTCCCACGTTGAAAAAGTTTGTGTAGGCTTACGCACTTAATATAAATTTGAGCTTCTCCACTTAGAACCATTTGGTTCTAGGAAGGGTACTTAGTTTCAGAGTGGGTTTAGCTCACATACTTCTTCCTTGTCGCCCATGTCTCAAATGTTTCATTATTGGGGGTGGATCTTTGCCCCGCATGTACAGGTGATGGTGTATTTTTTATACAGGAAGAAACATTGGCTACCTCATCCAGAAGACCATGTCTCCATCCCAATCTGTTACAACCTGGCATAGCTCCAATTGGAGCATTGTCTTCACCTGAAACAATTAGAACATTTGTTTATTGTGATTGTTTGGTTTGGAGAGATTAAAGAGAATGCAAATGATGCAAAGGTAATATACTTCACAACTTCAACTTGGGTGTTTGATTCGTTTGTAACTAAAAGGTAATTGAATCTACCTACAAATTTTTAAAATGCATTTTTTCATAGATACACCCCCATTAAACCCAAGTGAAAATTTAGAAAAAAAATATTGGAGGATCAATGTAACTCAAATCTACTCATAACAAAATACAGTCATTTTATCTATCATTATCATTTTCAATTCCTTCCTTCCTATTCCTTCAATTAAGAGAAACTAGTATCTTATTCAATAGAGTTTCTCTTCACAAATCACAATAGAGGTTCAATTGATATGTACAATGTTAATGACTCATACTTTGGCACAAAATGGAAGGTATATACACGTATATTTTGAGAATATAAATGTTACTACTCTTTTTCTTACGCCAGCCAATTCTATTTAATAGAAGCACATGCATCAGCAATATAAACATCCTTTAAACACATCTACTAAACCACTGACCTTCATGAATAAATAAAGGAAGCACAAAGTTTGCAGCTGATATTGTGGTTTCTTGAAAAGCAGACCTCAGTATGGAAGATTTCCGATTTCTACGTGGCCGTCTAGTTATCACCTATAAAATTAATCATCTCAAAGCATCAATGAGAAGAAAAGAAAACTTAAACATCTAAGAACAATGGAGAGTATACTCAACAAATTATAGATTTTATTCCAAAAACATCAAATAATTTTGAGAATTCACCATAAGAACCACTCATAGGTTTCAAAATATTGAACAAATATAAGATCATACATACAAGTGGCTTCACAACAGGAGTTCCTTTGGGGCATGCTGGCTTAGTAAGAGGTGGGGGGTATGGGAAATTCCCAGCAACGCCATTGGCTTCAGATTCCTTAATGCTCAAACTTTGGCTCATTACTGGTTCCTTCTGTTCACTACATGCTCTTACAACTGCATGTTTTTGAGTTTTCCGAACAAAAATCTTCGAGCCACGGCATTTCTGAACACATGTTCCTCCTGCAACTCCAGAAATATATGGAACTAGAGAGAACATAGAAGCCATTTTCTCAGTGTGGATTGTTCTTCTTTACCACTTCTTTCCTTATTCAGCACCCAAAACAATTGTATAAGCATTCAAATCGTTTGTTTTTTTTTTTTGAAATTGTTGAGGTAAACAGAGTTTTAAAATACTGAATCACATTCTTTCTCCATAAACTGAATTTAACTGTTCAGCTAAAACATAGTCATTTCAGGGGGGATTTACAGGTATAAAAACTGCAGATGATTCCTGATATTTTTTTATTTACTTTCTAAGAGCTACTGAAGTCGCGCCGTATGAGAATTTTCGGCTTGCCCGACGGGGTTATCGTTCGAACGCTGCTGGTGCCCGCCAGACCTGAGCTGCGCGTCTGGCGAGTCCCCGGGAGACAGGAGAGGATCACAGCGAAATAGATTTAAGAAATCAAGAGGAAAGAAAAGAGAAGCAGTACTAGGGCACGAGAATGATAACGGGTATTTTAATCGTCGACAGCGCCTCGGAGGCAGAACGCGGGGTCGCCGTCGGCAAGTCTCGGCGGCACAACGCGGGGTCACCGACCGTCGGCGCGTCTCGGCGGCACAACACGGGGCCGCCGGCCGTCGAATTGTATTGAGTGATAGAGCGTGGAAAGGTCTGGATGGCAGTGGGAAGAGGAATTGATGAAGGCGATCAGAAGCTTATCTCCAGCGGTCCACCAAATGAATTTTCAGGATTGGATTTCTTATCCCAAAAAAAAAAAAAACAATGTTATATGCAGGTCGCTTTTGGCTTTATGCAGGTCGCGGATATATGCAGGCCAAAGAATTATTCATGCAGGCCAAATTTCACATATGCAGGCCAAATTCAAAATCAATCTCATTTATTTTATAATTAATCAAGTCAAATAGAACAATTTTATCATACAACTAAGCACATCAAATCACATATAACAACTCATATCAAAACTTGGCGTTAAATTTGTTTATCAAAATTTAAATACTTATAGTCTCAATCTCACATATGCATGCCAAATTCAAAAATCAATCTCATTTCTTTTATAATTAATCAAGTCAAATAGAACAATTTTATAATACAACTTATAGTCTCAATCTCACATATGTATCATGAAGAATGAAGATTACCATGAATCAAACACAGTGCAGTTTCGGTTGGGGCATTCAATCAAACACCTTGTCTGCATACATCATCGCCCTTCCTGTTGGTTGTTGAAGCCATTAGTTAGGAGGAAATTTGTTGCATGTATAATTAATTCAAGCCACTAATATGCTCAATTCCAGTTTGAGCTTCAAAATTTGTAGTTATGGGAACTAAAATCTAGCTTCATTATGAATTGATTACAATAGAGCTCTTGACATGACTCATGTACTCGAACATCATTGCCATGGCCAGCTTTACCCATTTCCTGAACTTCTAAAATAAAGTACATCAAAAAAATTACCCCCACCCAAAGGCGGACCCAAATAGGAAAAACGGTCGGAAATTTGTTTCAAGTTTAATTAGGAATAGCGGGGGATGATATGTGAGAGAATCAACGGCATACCAAGCGGAGGAGCCGACGACGGGCGAAGGAGCCGACGACAGCAGAGAAGCCAACGGCGGGCGGAGGAACTAACGGTGGGTGAAGGAGCCGACGGCAGCGGAGAAGCCAACGGTGGGCGGAGGAGCGA
Organism: Platanthera guangdongensis; assembly: GCA_039583875.1. NCBI lineage: Eukaryota > Viridiplantae > Streptophyta > Magnoliopsida > Asparagales > Orchidaceae > Platanthera > Platanthera guangdongensis. The sequence goes on from CM077161.1 coordinate 173,581,663, forward strand.
CAAGCTGGGAGAAGGAATCTTACCGGAGGAGCGCCGACCGACGGGGAGCTGCTGCGACGAGCAGCAGCGACCTGGAAGACCTTTGCGCGGAACATATTTCCGTCGGGAGGAAATTTAGGGTCTGCGGTTTATAAAAAGAAAGAGCTTATCATATTCTAAAATAATGGCCTGCATATAACTTAAATGGGTCTGCGGTTAACAATGCTCAAAAAAGATTGGATTTCTTAAGATAATATTATAAAATTATAAAATATAAATCAATCATTAAAATTTTGTTTTTTTAACCAGTCCTACAATTTTTATTAATGGTACTTTTTTGAAATCAATACTGTTGCGGATTAACTTGATGATCAGGTCGTACCGGATTCAATTGGACCATTTTAACTTGCGGAGTGATCTAGCGCGCACACAGTCAGAGAAAATGAAAGATTGACTCAAGATGTGATGACGTGGAAAAACCCGTCAACTGGGTAAAAAATCACGTGACTGGATCTGTGTCGGTCAAAGTCCACTAGCTGCTTGTGATTACAATGCGTTCGGAGAATCGGGACGACGGGCCGCTCCTGTTATAGCTTCGGGGGAGGGAGAAAGACTTCGGCCCCCTGCGTGCAACAGGCTGCGCCGCGGGAGCGATTTGGACACTGGAATTCGAGAGGTGGCTCTGGTGTTCAGAAGCTTGGAGCGCGGCTTCGGCTCTTGTCTGATTGTCATGGTTGTCCTCCTCCTACTTTTTCCCGCTCCGGGACTTGGGAGTTTCCCTGCTGGTGGCACACTGGTGGCTCGAGGTGGCTGGAGAATGATCCGAGGGAGGAGTCCGGCAGAGCTATCGCCTAAGGAAGAAGATGATCGGGAGCCAAAAGATGAATTATGAGAAGACCCTGGGGCTCCCTTTATAGCCTCCTGGAGAGGATCATGGCGGGCCCCACCACTAATGTAATGGGTTAGTGGGTGGTTACCCACCAGATCGGACGGCGAGGAGAGCCCACCACGATCGGTCGGCAGGCAAGTCGTCGACGGCGGTGGGGAGACCGTGCGTCGGCGGCGGCCTGGACTGCGGCCAGGCCGGCGGCGGCCTGCCGTGCAGCGGCTTGGGCGTCGGCGGCCTGGCCGGCGGCGGCCTCTGACCGGCGGCGGCGGCGGCCCGGCCGGCGGTTACCCCCCAAAGGGGGCGGTTCTCCTTAGTGGGGAGAGGGATTGGGCCCCACCCCCATGTTTCCCTCATTATGGGGAGTACATGGGAGGTGGGGTTGACTAGTCAACCACATGATCTCCCATTTTGGGAGGAGATCATGAGGAAATTCTCCATATAAATGGTTGTGTAACCCATCAATTGCCCCCAAATCCATATTGTTGGAGAGCGAAGCGAGCGAGAGAAGAAAGATTTTCATGTTGTCATCTTTTTTCTCACTGTTATGACAACCTCCGGCAAGAAGGTGGAGGCAGCGAAGGGCGGTGCTTCGAAGGTACCCAGAGTAAACTCGCCAAAGGAGAGTCGACTGGCGAAGACGCCGAATGCGGCCGCGCGCGCCCCAGGCTGCGCATGCACCAGGTTGCTGCAGCAGGCGCAGTCCTCGGTCGCGCGCGCCCAGGCCGCTCGCGCCCGGGTGTATGCGGGCGGTCTGCCTCTTTGATCGTGCACGCTCTTGTACGTGGGTGCTCACTCGTTTTGCGCGCGGCTTAGGCTGCATGTGCTTGGATGCACGATTCCAAGCCTTCATCGTTTAGGCAAACCTGACCCTTTTATCCTCGTGTTGTGCAGGTCTCGAAGCGCTCTTCCGGTCATATCCGCCTGCGCTCCTCTTTAACCGACGACGGTGTGAAAATTAGGAGGAAGAAATATGGGCTTCCTGCTGATTTGGAGGTGAGGATCCCATGCACCGAGGAGCGAGTCAAGAATCCTCGTCGTGGCTGGTTGACGATTTGCGAAGTTTCCCTGAGGTTCGGCTTCCGCTTCCCACCATGTGAGGAGGGGATCGAGATCTTGAAGTTGTAACGCCCCTAGCCGATCCAACGTGACAGTGTCACGGCTGCGCTCTAGGCGACGCTACCGGGCTGCAGCTCAAGCACCCCAACCCCTCTCCAGCCCACTGGTAGGTTGTTGGTGGCCACAGCCTCCCTTTGATGAGCGAAACTCGACAGTTAAGCTGGTCCGTACGGGGACTTCGCAGGAGGTCACCCATCCCAGTACTACTCTCACCCAAACACGCTTAACTATGCAGTTCCTTCACTTCTCATCAGCTTCATAGCCCCTAGCCGATCCAACGTGACAGTGTTACGGCTCCGCTCTAGGCGACGCTACCGGGTTGCAGCCCAAGCACCCCAACCCCTGCACTTTTTATTGTAATGACCTTAGTTGATCCAACGCGATAATGTCACGGCTCGCTCTAGGCGACGCTACCGGGCTGCACCCCAAGCACCTCAACCCCTCTCCAGCCCACTGGCGGGATGTTGGTGGCCACAGCCTCCCTTTTATGAGTGAACTCGATAGTTAAGTTGGGCTGGAGAGAGGTTGGGGTGCTTGTGTTGCAACCCGGTAGCGTCGCCTAGAGCGGAGCCGTGACATTGTCACGTTGGATTGACTAGGGGCATTACAGAAGTTCTGTGGGGTGCCAACTTCTCAGTTTATCCCGGTTGGAATTGACCGAATTATGGGCTTAGTTGCCTTCTTTCGCGAGCATGGATGACGGTTTTCCTTGGACCAATTTTGAGATTGATGTGATGTTCGCTCCGATGGTGGCGAGCGGGTAGAGGTCTGCAACAACAAAAGTTGGTTGGAGTTTGAGGCTCGAAAAGATCGTCGACATTGGAACACTTTGTTTGGGTATGTTAGGAATTTACGGGGCCTTCCCAAGGCATGGGACACACTGCCCGACCGCTGTCGGCGCCTGAGGGGAAGGAACGAGAATTTTCTCTGGTGCTTGGGTTTCCAGAGCCTCATGAACTAGCCAGCCGTCTCTTTAATATTTTCGTCTATGTGGAGGAGAAGCGCCTGCTGCAGTGTGGTATCTCTTCGGATGCAGCCCAGATTGTTGGGACTTCTCATGGAGGGGGCCGAAAGAGGAAAGCTGTGGCGGCCCCTTCTGGCGATATTGATACGGCGGTGGCGGAGGCTCCTTCTGATGCTTGTCCTGAGTCGACTCCCGAGGTGCAGATACTTGCGTCCCCAGTTCCTCAGGCGTCTTCAGAGGTAGCGGCCCCGTGGATGTCCTCTTCCTTGAGGGCAATGAGTGATGTGGTAAGTGCCCTGACTTGTTGTGAAGATTCTTTTCTTCATTTTTCCCTTTATTATTTGGTGTTAACCTCGGCCTTTTCCTTGTGCAGGTAGAGACCCAGGCCTAGATTGTGGTAACCTGGAATGACCATTATGTGAGTTTGAAAGATGAGTATCTTGCTCTTCAGGAGAAGCTCCGGTTGACGTCGAGCTCGCTCGCCTCCTTGAAGGAGGAACATGATCGGGACATTGCGCAATTCTGCCGGACCGGGTCGGTGCTGAAATCCGAGCTAGAGGATGCACGTGCATCCTTGGAGGTGGAGAAAATCCTGGTGGAGAGGACCACCCAGATGTTGAAGCACTCGAAGGAGGAGACTCTGGGCTTGGAAACCAAGTTGCAGGCGGCACGGGAGGAAGCCACCGGACTTGAGACTCAGCTACGGGCGGCGAAGGCTCAAGTGGAGATGCTATCTTCTGATAGCCATATAAATTATGTTAACTCCACTTCTAATTAGTTGGATATACCATATAAATTATTACCCTTGTAATTTAGGTTCATTTACCATAATCTTTCACATAAGTTTGCAAAATTACAAATTGCACACCTCTATTTTACAAATTGCATGAATGTAATGAAATGTAAACTTACAGAAAAGGTCTTTGCAATTTCAAAAAATATAGGGATACAACCTGTAATTATGGTAACTCCACTTCTACCTCATCCACAACTTGCAATCACAAGAGAGACAAAAGCAAACCAAACATGAAATAACATGAACCAAAACCAACTGGTTATAGCTCAAATGATTCAAAATCTACATATATTTTCTAATGTGGGACTATATTCTCAACATGCCCCTCATCTGTATGACCACGGCCTCATACACATAAGTGACGCGAGGGCCAGGTCATTGGGCCTATAAATTCCTACCAAAAACCATTGATTAGGGATGCAGGAGCCTGTAACTGCCATATATTGCAGAAGACTGCATGAGTTTCCTGATGCGAACTGTACTTACAACATTGTATATATGATTTAAATTAAACAAAACTATAATCCAGCCATGATATTACAAATTATAGCATCAATTTTCTACATTGTCATGGCTTGGATAATTTGTTTCAGCAGCTATTACTAAATTGAAGACTCATTCTCTGTGGAAGATGGAAATTTATTCTGCTCCTCCATGTTCTGAATCAGATCAGCAAATGATCTTGTGCATGGCCATCTGCCAGGGAAGAACAATAAAATGAAATGTAGTCAACATACAAGATTATAATAAAATTATAGGTTTGCATGCTTGAGTTGACTTTATAAAACTATAGGTTTACCTGCTTGACTTTATGACCACATTGTCTACTGTAGTTTCATGGTTAAAAATGTCATCTGCAATGTGAAAAGGGCCAAAATCAATCACAAAACGCAAGTAAATTCTATAAGGAAAATGCTATTAAAAAGGCTAGGAGTTATTTATCTTGTATAGTTGCATCATTTATAATTGTTGAGACTTGAGATGTTTTGAATCTTAGGCTGCGTTTGGCGCGGCTTGTCGCGACTTATTTGGTCCGGTGAGGTTGGACAAAAATGTCATTGTCATACCAAAATTTATACCTCGAACTAGTTTCATTTTTGTAACATTTGTGATACCAAACATACATTCAATGACAATGACGTTTTTGTCCAACCTCACAGAAGCAAATAAGCTGCGATAAGCCGCGCCAAACACGACCTTAATTTGATTGTAGTTTGTATAGTTTGTTACATTCATAAAAGATTTCTTATTCGATATATTCTTGAGATATTCAACAATATTGTGGAGTGATATATAAACTCGATTATCTATAATGGTTGATGTGGCGCTAAACACAGCCGTTCAAAATCTTTCTCCGTAATAAACACTTGCCACTACCCGTGGCCGTAGCCCAATTTGGTTGAACCATATAAATTTCTTGTATTATGTGTGATCATCTTGTTCTTCTTTACTTGCTCCATTATCCATAATCATCATTCATCATCATCAATAGTATTATCCTCTAATCCTTCCGAGTTGGATTATGAATGCTCCACCAATTCAGCACAATTTTTTTCAAAGTTGTCAAACCATGTGATCTTTATCTTAACAATTTAGGTTCCGTTTGAGGGGACTTATTTTCACCGATCAAGCGATTGCGACCGCATGAACCGGACCTTAATCGCTTGACCAGTGAAAATAAGTCCCCCCAAACGGAGCCTTAACCTCAGTCCCTCGAGACTAATGTTTTATATTGATCATATCAATATGTTCAAACCACCAAAACTCTATTTTCCAATGCTTTATATTTGATATTTCATTTCATTAGCATCAACACTCATACAACGAGCTGCCCAAGCTTTCCACTATCGAAATAATGTGTGCTCTTCAAGACAACAACCTCACGATTTTGTCGTGTTGGTGGAACTCCTAAAGCGATCACAGGAATGCTTTACCATGGTGAAGCTTAACTACGAATCCCGAACACTTAAAATAGCCCGTCGTATCGACTCGAACACGTACCGTGGACGGGAAATGTTCGGAAAACCGTTTCAGAAACGTACCCATATTAAATTTTTATTAAAAAAACATGAAACATGTATCTCTCTCGCGGGATACGCGTTTCCGTCATTTATCAAATGAAAGAATTCTCGACGCGACGTAACATTCTCAAAATGTAATCCCACGCTGCTCCCCATGCCTCCTACTCCTCAAAACGTAACTTTGATGCCACGCCTCCAACTCCTCTCCGACGCCAGGCCTCCTGCTCCTCTTCGACACCGACGATTTTCACGCCTTCTGCTCATCTTCGGCGTTGTTGAAATTGTTGAAGTGGAAGTGAGCGGTCTGAGGAAGGCAGACCGCACAGACCACAGTGATCGCTGCCGGTTAGCACAGTTACGTGTTGGTGGATAGCCAGTTTCTGGCTATTGTTTCATTTCTGCAGTCTGTCTCAGCAAGCATCCTGGAGTTGTAACTTGGCGGTTAGAGTTGAGCTAACCGCGACTTATGCGGTCTGGATTGGGAGACCGCGGAGTCCGTTGTGTTGGTGGGTTCTCTGGTTCGCATGGAAGCTCGCAGTTAGCACGGATAGGGGAGGTTAACCGCAGAGCTCGTTGTGGTCTGTTCGCGCGATCTTAACCAGAGTCCACTGGGTTTGTCGACTTCATCACGGTGATGTGCCAAGTCTGTATTGTTGCCTAGTTCGCGGAAATTGCATGGGTTGCGCGGCTTGTCACCAGGTTGTCTGGCTGCGACCCGGCTTTGCGGTCTGGTTTTGGCGTCCGCACTGATGTGCGGATAGGTGCTGCAGTTGATGGGTGGTTACCCTATCGTTTATGGGCGGTGACCGCACTCCCTTGATCGCCTATAAATAGGGGACCCCGACTCGTCATTTATAATGGGAACAATGAGAACTCAGCTCGCATTTTGAACTTGCGGTTAGACTTTGTTAACCGCGTGGTTAGACTTTGTTAACCGCGTGACTAAGGGAAGATTGACTTGTGTTGTGTAGGATGTGCGGCTAGCACCGGACGACTAGACAACTAGTTGGAGGTTCAGTGTGGAACAGTTACGGATAGCAGATTGCGGTATACAACAGGTCGCGGTTTGTTCGACTAGAAGTCTTCTTCCTCATGGTTATGGATAGTTCAATAAGGCCGTTCACCTGGTCTCAGCGGGTAGGCTGTTTCCCAGTTCATTAGCACTTGTTCGCGGTTAGCTTCAACGGTCAAACGACCTTGCGGTCAGGCAACCTTGCAGTTAGGCGACTAAGAAGTGGCAGACAAGGTTGTGCTTAGCATTCAATAAGCAGGCAATCCGCGCGGTTAGAGAAGCGGTCTGACAGTTCGGTGGTTTTGGCGGTCTGAGTTGTTAGCAACGGCTTGGCGGTTTCAGCGGACAGCTTTGACAAATAGGCGGCTTGGACGGTTACTGGGTTAAGTCCGTCAGTTTTACTCTTGCTTGTATTTTTTACTTCCATCAGGTGCATTGCGAAATCATGTCTCGCAATGTATGTCTCACGCTGTAAAGAAGTTTATTAATTCCAGTGGCTCTTGTTCTTCTACTGCTTCTGGTTTATTGGGCTTGGTATGGTTGAGTGTTTCTACGACCTTTATTAGCTTCCCAGAAATTTTTACATGGTATCAAAGTGACAAAGGAGTTAACAGTGATCAATCTCAGAGCTGTGCTAGTCCTTTGAAAGCTTAAGTAAACCAGAGTTAAAGAAATGGAAGCCAGTTATGCAAGAGGTCTGGGAATTGAGCTCCTGACGCAGATCGACTTTAAAAAGTGAAGGTCGTGCATTGAGAGCTATCTTCTGGGTGAGGACCTTTGGGAGGTCGTCGGTGGAGACGACAAACAAGAGATAGTTGTTGCTGGAGGAAATGCTGAGGCGATAAGGGTTGGAGGAGAACGACTGCAAAGGCAGAGTTCACTCTGAAGCGGACAATCTCACCGGAACTCTTCGACCACATCATTGGATGTCGGTCGGCTGCTGAGATTTGGACGGCCTTGGATGACATGTTCAATAAGAAAAATGTAGTTCGGCTACAATTCTTGGAGAATGAGTTGGCGAAAGCAACTCAGTAGGAGCGGTCCATATCATCATTCTTTTTGAAGATGAAGAACCTGAAATTTCAGCATTAGACCCGAAAGAGCCTATTTCAGAGACGAATCTGAAGAGGCACATTTTGCACGACTTGCGGAAGGAATATGTTGTCTTCGTTACTTCTGTGCAAGGCTGGGCCACTCTAGGCGGGCCTCTTTTTAAGGTGGCTGTACTTCTCCCACGTGAACAAGAGAAAAATAATCCCCTCCTCCTAAACAGGTAACTTTTTATATATGAGACTATATGTAACACAATATGAATATATATGGTCGCATATATATATGGTATATATATATATATATATATATACACACACACATACAGATCATGAATGGTCGTGGTTTAGGTTTCATGCTAGAGAGAGAAAGGGATGAATCTCTCTAAAAGGAAAACCAGCATTTTCCTTTTTCATGGCTTTTCCAAATTCGGATCCGAACTGAAAAAATAACATTCATCACATCATGTAGGATGAGCTTGGCTCCCTTTAGATGACTCGCCGACCACATCTCTAGCGAGTTTTCAACACATTAAGGGCGGCCCGTAATAGAAGCATGGTAAAACCAATGATACAATGGGAGAATTTGGGCACATGACGGATATGGGACAACACAACATGAATACTGTGTTACTACCAATATTACTCGAAGATATCAACTAGAGCTTCACGCGTGGGCTTAAGGTGTTGTTCAAGTCGATCAGGGTAGATATCATAAGGGATTGATTGGGCACATGAGATAATGTTGAGTTGACTGAGTTTGATTTAAGGGTATAATCCGGTTGGTTGTTGAATTTGGCTTCAGTATTTTGGCAAAGATGTGAGAAAAATATCAAGAAAAAAGGCAAAAAATGTAGAAATCTATTGAAAATTTTAGAGTGTTCAAAAAGTAATCATGTAAATTTGGTGTTGAACTAGAGGAACTATAAATCTCTCTCTGCGGTTGATATGATCCCGGAGAGGAATCCGGCGAGGAGGGCCGGCAGACGTGAGAGAGAAAAAGAGTATTAGGGTTGAGAGGAAATCTTAGGGAGCAACACTAAATTTTAATTCATCTAAGCATAATCAAAAAGGAGTACAACTGCACCACTTACAGACGCGGGTAAAATAAATGCGTACACAACATAATATGAAATACATAGTGCAAAATAGATAAATAGTCACGCCAGCGTCGCGTCTTCGGTCTCTCCTCCTCCAGACGAACCCGTCGTTGTCTTTCTCCGCGTGTAGACCCGCCATGGCGTCTTGTCGTCGTGCAAGTCCGTAACAACGGTCATGAGGTTAGATGTTTTTTCACCGTATTGCGTAAATCATGTCTCATCTTTGTGTTCTTCCTTGAGGTTGTTTTTTCCTATCATTTATTCACCTTTCCTAATACATGACGCTTAACATTTCACAGTATATTTGTAATGTAACAAGAGCTAAAGGACCAAACATGATGATTATATTCTATGGGAGAGAAGAGCTTTTGTTTTAAAGATGATTCACAATTATCTATTATGGTTGACAAACTATAACAATCAACTCAACAACAATCTACTATGGTGCTAAATACAACAATCAACTCTGCAAATATGGCAATGTAACAACACGATCATTAAGACTAATGCTCCTTTTGGAAGAACTTATTTTCACTAGTCAAGCGGCTACGACCGCATGAACCTTAATTAAGGTCAGGTCTATGCGGTCGTAGCCACTTGACCGGTGAAAACAAGTCTCCCAAAACGAAGCCTAAGTCAACAAGTTGTATTTTCCCCAACAGATCAAAATTCCTGGGTAGATAAAGACTAGCATCCAATAGCAGGTAAAAATTGTGTATAATTCTAAAATGTGAAGTTAAGGCATGAATCCATGCGGAGAAAAAAACTAACTGAATCTACGCCTGTCCAAAAAATTGCACATGTTTTTGAATCACTAGAAATAATTAACTACCTCCATTTAAAGTTTTATTGGAGAAGTATTTAGCCTTTAGTCTTCGGGCATATGCAGCTTGATATTTTTTTAGCTTCTCAACACTCTCTGTATTCCATTCATCCCTAAAGAGCATAGCATGGTAAAGTATATAAAAATGCACAAATGGAATCTAAGAAATACATAAAAGATTATGTTCATTGAATTTAGAGATATGCATCTCTGTGCAATGAGTATTTATGGTTTTAAGAGACATGCATCTTGAAAACTCTACACCACATGAAACATGCCTATGTTATAACTATTGCCAACACTACTCAACTAAGTATCACTATGTGAATTGTTGTAATATTAGAACAAGTATTGTAGGGAATAAATAGCCATGTATTTGCCCTAATAAAAAAACTTCTTTGTTTCAACTCGGTATTAGAGCGGGGGGGGGGGGGGGGGGGGGGGGGGGGGGGGGGGGGGGTGAATCGCGCCCCTCTTCACCCCACCTCCGTTGCCTCCGCCGGATTCCGCATCCGCTGCTCGCGCTGCTGCCTGCGGGATCGACTGCGCTGAGTCTCGCTTGATCACGCCGCCAGTTCTATCGTACTGCATCCTGCGGGATTGACTGCTCTGAATTCCGCTTGATCCCGCCGCCGGATCAAATCATGACAGAGGGCCCCCGCCTCCAGGGCTGCGGGAACGACGCTCCAGCAGTCTCCAGAGGCCGCCGCCGTCGTCACTTCCTACGGCGACATCAAGAGGGCATTCTGTGGCTCTTCAACAATCACCCATCTGCATCCTAACATAGGTGGGTGTCCATGCCATGAGGACTAGCAAGAGTAGTCGGCAAGCATGTGGTACAATGGCAAATCAAAGATGATGTTGAAGGAGTTTTGAGATCGTTTATTAATTTAATGTGCTGGGTCAAAGAAATGGAGCACTGGGTGGTGATTGATAGTGGATGCAAGCATAAAACAGGAATAAGTGCAAAGAGCACTTAAGTGGAGGTGATCAAGAGGGTTTGGCAAACAATAGAATGGGTGAAGGGGATCATGCCACACGGCCCATTAGGGTCTATTTAAGCTGACCACAGACCCAGTGACGATCGGGACCGCTCATCTCGAATGGATCGCCGATCGTAACATTTTTCGTTATTTGCATTTTTAATTTTACAATGTAATGTTGTTTATTTTGAGGGAGACAACAAACAGAGAATTATGACCGTCTGTTTCCCCTCTCTAGTTTATATATAGAAGTAGAGGACACTAAAAAGAGGCGATGAAGGTTAAAGCGGAGCCCCACCCACACCGATATTGGGTCGTCTAGGTAGATAAGCCGGCAATCCAGGGCACTCAGAGGTGTCATGTATCAATTTGGCCAGCTTCCTTCGAGGATAGAGTTTAGCGTGACATCATTCTCATGGACGTTGCATATGTATTATTATTCAGACCCTGGCCTTATGATAGGGACGTGGCTTGTTATACGTGGCTTGATACGTGGCGTGTTATGGACGTGGCTTGTTATGGACGTGGCTTGTTATGGACGCGGCTTGTTATGGACGGTTCAACACTTGTGTATTCTTTGACAATGGACGCAAGATCACATTATCCCCTACTCAACCTAAAGATTCCCCTAAGGGAAGGGTCGAGCATTCAGTTACTGCATGTACAGTGATATCATGCTTGATGAACTACCCTCTTCACGGTACATCCAAAACGCGATAAATCTTTATATCGGGATCATCTTTGTTGAATCTTCTATCAGATGCATCCCGACGAACACGAAGAGCTAACCAGATTCCCCTAAGGGATAGGGTATTTTATCGATTATATTTTGATACATTCAATATATTTGTTAGCACAAATGTATATTTTTTAAATCAAATTTTAATGATATAAATATATATGTACTAGTATATATATATATATAATATATATAGTGATATGACTATATGATACTGATGTAAAAATTATCACTATATTAGAACTGACGCAACTCCGCTTCACGGTACATCCTAATATTGAAAACGTTTCGATAAAAAATGACAATCGTTTATGATTTATACTGTCATCGTGGCTAAATATATTGATCACTTAAAACAGCAAGAACCAAGTGGTCCAGTGGTCACTTCTTCCTGAATTAGGAATGGACTGGGTTCGACCCCACAGTTTCGAATTTTAATATTATTTTTGGCTTTGGCCCGCCGGTTACCCAGACCCGCCGGTTCCCGGCCCGCCGGTCCGCCCGCCCGGTTCCGCGGTTCCCAGGGCGGTTCGCAGATGGAGGCGTTTCTAACGAACCAGCTGTGTGTCCCGTCCGCGTTCGAACCGGCGGTCCGGTCCGGTTTTCAAAGCCTGCTCAGAACTCAGATCGTCAACCTCCTACGAAAGCAATTTATTAGGGAAAACTTGAAACGTTGCGCGGTACCTGCCCTTCTTACCCCTAAGAAGGATGGTAGTTGGTGAATGCGCGTAAATAGCATGGATATTAACAAGATCACGCTCAAATATTGGTTTTCCATTCCCCAACTCGACAACCTCTTAAACATTATGTCAGGTGCCGAAATCTTTTCCAAACTAGATCTATGGAGTGAGTACCACAGACACCTACGACAAAGATTTTACGAACATATATGGGCAAATTCCTCGTAGTCTATTTTGACGATATCCTAGTTTACAGGGAAACTTACACGAAACACCTCACACACCTATGACTACTCTTCAACACTCTCAGAAGGGAGCACTTTTATATCCATCTAAAAAAGTGCATCTTTCAAACTGAGTTTGTACACCTTTTAGGGTTCATCATTTCTACCTCAGACGTGTTCGTAGATCTTGATAAAGTCAAGTCTATTAGAGACTTGTCAATCCCCACAAATATTCATAAAGCTCAAAGCATTCATGGGTTGGTAACATTTCACAGACGCTTTGTCAGAGGTTTCAGTACCATCATGGCTCTTTATACAAGTTGCCTTCAAAAGGTAAATTTTTAGTGGAAATCTGCCGTCACCTAAATATTTGAGGACATTAAAGCAAAATTAGTCACGACCCCAGTACTTTGATTACCTGATTTCAGTCGAGCATTCGAGGTAGCTTGTGACGCTTTCGTCATAGGCATAGGGGGGCTACTTAGTCAGGAAGGTCGCTCAGTTTCTTACTTTAGTGAGAAACTGAACGACGTCCGATAAAGATATTCCAATTACGATTGGGAGTTTAGCACGATTGTTCAGTCTCTAAGATATTGGAGACACCACATCCTCCCTCGTGAGTTTGCATTATATGTGGATCACTATGTCTTACGTTTTCTAGACTCCCAGAAGAAATTGAGTCATCGTCATGCCAAATGGATAAATTATTTGTAAGGTTTCCATTACATTCTTAAACATCGAGTTGGTGTTGAGAATAAACAAGTTGATACACTTAACCGCCGAGTGGGCCTACTCCACACCATACCCCTGAGATCACGGGATTTTAGAATTTGACCAGAGAGTATCCGACCTATCCAGACTTTACGACTATATACTCTGCATTGTATCAGAACCCACCTGAGGTCATCCCTGACCTATCGATCATAGATACCGGACCGCAGGTTTCACGGGCCACTGGCACCGGACTGTTCGACATCATTAATCCATCTACAGTTCTGGCTTCCTCTACAGTAGTATCACGTCCACCGACACAGGATTCACCATCCACAGACACCGGACCGCTCAAAATCATCACTAATCCAGCTACAGTTCCAACTTCCGCAACAGTGCCACTTCCTCCGACACCGATCTCATTGTCCACTACCTTCGGAACGTTCGACGTTATCACTGAGATCGTGACGCATGAGCTCGTATCAGTCCCAGACAGAGACAGATATTTGGTCCATTGGCGGGACCGCACTTTTATCGACGACACTTGGATTTCTGCAGCAGAGCTTGAGAGACTCGCCCCAGCCCTACAACGACATTACGATTATCTTCATTATTCAGAGATGAATGCTTTTGAGACGGGGGGATTTGATGAAGATCATGTGACCTATTAGGTTTATTCACGCCGACCATGAACCCAGTGATGATCGGGACCGCTCATCTCGAGCGGATCGTCAACCGTAACATTTTTCGTTCTTTGTATTTTTAATTTTATATTGTAATTTTGTTTAGTTTGAGGGAGGCAATGAACGAAAAATCATGATCATCTATTTGTCCTCATTAGTTTCTTGGTGGCGGTCATAACCATTGTCATGTCAAACATATATTTTATGATGATGATGTTTTTTTCCAAACTCATCGGAGCTAAAATGTTGCGCCAACCAGACCCTAAGACTCTCTTAGGGAGGGAGGTATTGTTTGAATGATGATGTGAAACTATGGTGGGAACAATTTGATGGGAACATGCTGTCATTTGGCTTCTTAAAAACACATTTCAACGTCAAAATTGCATTTGTGAAAGCTCACGCGTAAATGCACTCGGGCTTAGTTTGGTCCTACTTTTTTGCTCCGATGAGTTTGGACAAAACATCACCGTCATAGATTGTATATTTGGCATGACAACGGTTCTGACCGCCACAAAAAAACTAGTTTTGAACATAAAAGTGAATGAAGTTCATAACCATCACATTCGGTGATCGTCGGCGTCCTCCGTTTGGCACGGTGATGGCGGTCATGAACATGGGGGTTAAATTGTCATTTGTTACGCCCCACCTAAGAAACTTCATCCACTTTTATGTTCAAAAGGGATGAAGTTTGTTAGATGCTCCTTATCAAATGACGGTTTAACCCATGCGTTTACGACCACCACCGCCCTGCCAAACAAAGCTCTATAGGTCGTCGCAACAGTGCTTTGGCCCAAGGTGTCGTTTTGGGGACGGGGCGTTTAGGACCGTGGCAAGCCAAACAATACCAACATTTCCCACCACCATTCCAAACCCCCCAAACAAAACTTACTTTACTCATGTTATAATTCTCTTCACAACATTTGTTTTTGCAATACAAAATACAAGTCCTAAAAGAGAATTCAGGAATCTCGTCACAGAGAAATGACTATTTTAATAGCAGCTAAAAGAAGAGCACTAACAAAAATTCATCAGCCAACTCAGGCATCATCTCTTTCTGCTCCAATTTGACGCCAGTAGCCTGAAATACTTTAAACCCTAAATCAATCCGCAAAAATAAGCACATATACAAGGATTCCTTAATGGGCGAGGAATGCAGCTTTTGAACGACTAATTGGGAGCTCTGAATGACGGGGAAAGGGGAGAATAGAAGAACCTGGAGGGAGGCGGTATGCATGGAAGGTGATGCAGGAGCATCTACTCCGTCGCTGGGTTCGCCCGCCGCGGCGGTCGGAGCTTCGCCGGGGAGAGGTTGGGGGGACGACGGAGGTGGCGTCGTCATTTGGGGGAGTAGCGGAGCAACTTATTAGGCTACTGATCAACGCACCCAACTCTACACGGGCCCGAGCGACACTTTTAAATTACTAAATGCATTTATAATAAATAGATCAACATTTTCAGAACCGGACCGGACATTGAACTGGAAGAAGGAGAGGTTCAAGGTTTAACCGGTTGAATCGGTTGAACCGGGGTTGAACCGATTTAGCTACATATACTGATATATAAAGACCGTGAGATATTTTTGCAAAACAAATTATAGAAGCTTTACTGTCTGATCTTCTTCCTTTAGAAGACAGATTTGAGTCAAAAAAGGAGTCCACTTTCCTATACCAATTCGACTCTGGTGAATAGCTAAGAAAAACAGATGAAATTCTTTTTTTTCTCTTATCTTTGTTCAAGGACGAGCTACATGAATTATGATTTAGCCTTGAACTGCACCCAGAAATTGGCAGACAGCGGACTGACAGTGACTTCAACGAGAAAGAAATGACGGTAACTTTAGATTTCGCAGGTAACAGGAAAGGGGGAGGAGGAAGGCCAGAGATTATCAGAAGACCAGAGATGAGAGATTACATCATCACAGTGATCAAAAAAGAAACAAAGAAATATCATATGACGGAGTGGTAGAAAAAAATACCTAGGATCACAGGAAGGACTGTGATCGGAGGAAGAAGAAGATAATCTCGCTCCTGCCTGGTGTTCGACTTCGCAGCGTCGCCACCTTCAGGGGCGGATCAACTAGTCCTGGTGTTCGACTTCACCAATGCCGGAGGAAGAAGAAGGCTAGGTCGCTCCCGCCGCCTCTATTGTTCCGCAGATCGCCCGATTGAAAGGAAAGCCGCTGGAATGGAAAGGTTGAAATGAAGAAATAGTGAAATACTAAAGTATTGCCCTAATTTGACTCCCAACCGCAAAATCAGATCATTGAATTTGATCTTAACGGAGGAAAATAAACCCGCCCGGTTATGAATAACCGGACCAGGTTAGCGGTCCGCCGGTCTGACCGGACGGTTTCCCGGTTTTCAACCGGTTCCCAGCGGAAACGGTTTTGAATCCTGGACCGGACCGGCCACAGGACCGGTCGGCGGTTCGACTGGTCCGACCGGCCGGTCCGGTCTGATTTTCAAAACGTTGAAATAGATATAAAGTTGATATAATAAATAAAATAAAATAAATAGTTAAAAAAAAAAATATATATATATATATAAGCATAAATTTTAACTAAAGCAAAATAAATTTTATTACGACTGTGTATGGTTCCATTTTTGAACAAACACGCAAGTCGTGTCGTACACCCCAACTCATCTTCGTACACGGAGTGTGGATTATATGCAACGGGCTGTTGAGGCGGGAATTCGAACTCGCAAACTCCTAGATAAAGGGACTTGCAGCTCAGTTGGTGATAAAGGTCGACGCTAAGTCCTCCAGGGGTGCATGCTTGGCTTTGCACGCCTTTTGGGGTGCTCCTGGTCCTTGGGCGAGTGCGGCTTGGTGCGCGTGGCTCGTTTGTTCGGGTTGCTTTCCCTCAGTATTCTTGGACATAGAAAATTCAGGAGAACCTCATCAAACGTTCCCAAAATTTCGTTGGCCGTGATCCGAGAAACGTCGAGTCCCGAAATTTTTGAACTAACTTTTTTGCCTTGGGATCATGATTCCTTGCTTGGTGAATCATGTTGTTGTAGCGTTTTGCAGGAGTGTTGGTGTCTTGGCATGACTCGGTGGCAGCTTTGCGGGGTGGAGACCTGTAGTTGACGTTAGACGTGGGTTCTTGACATATGATAAACCGTGTGTTTCTTTCATTTTTATCGTAGCAAGCGCGGGAGGACTCAGAGCCCGCTCTTTTAGGAGGATTTGGGCCCTGTGAGGTCTGTCTCAGTGATTGGTCCTTTGCGGGAGGATGATCGCATTGTTGCGCCCTATCTTGCGCTTGGCGAGAGATCTGCTCAGCGTAAAGGTTGTGAGTGTGTTCTGTCTTTTGAAGAGGTGATGCCGTGAAAGGAGCTGTTGAGGTTGAAATTGAGAGATTACTTGATTGTACCGGCATCACGTATACTGTGTGTCTCTCTTGTTAGAGAATTAGGTGTCCCATTGAATCAGGAGCGTTTCACCTTTCATGCCCCCCTTGCTTGAACGCGCGACATATTGATCTAGTGATTGTCATTGGGCCTGAGCGCTTGGAGCTGACGTCGGGGTGCAGTGTAATGCGGTGTTTTCCCCTTTATCCGGATGGCACCCAAGGGCTCGGAGACCACTTTTGACTGAGAGCCGTGGGAGGACTTGTGGTTCATCCTGACAAAAATCCCTCGAAGGGTCGAGGACGCACTCTTGTCTTGATAAGGACTCATGATCTGTTCCTTTGAATGTGGTGAAAAGCCTTCGTCTATTTGTGCCTTTGAAGGAGAAGAACCTTTATTCATTTGTCTTAGCAGGTTCGGGGTCCATTTGAACGAGAAGAACCTTTATTCGTTTGTCTTAGCAGGTTCGGAGAAGAACCTTTATTCGTTTGAAGGAGAAGAACCTTTATTCGTTTGTCTTAGCAGGTTCGTTTGTCTATTTGGTCCGTTCAGGTGAGGTAGCGAAAAACCTTTGTTTGATCGCGCCCCAGGAGGATCGAGGTCCATCCAGGTAGAGATGACAAAAAACCTTTGTTCGTTCGCGTCCCAAGAGGATCGGAGTCTGTCCACGTCGAGGTGGTGAAAAACCTGTGTTTGCTCGCGCCCCAGGAGGATCAAGGTCCGTGTAGATGGAGGTGGCAAAGAACTTTTGTTCGTTTGCACCCCAGGTGGACTGGGGGTCCGTCACAAGTGGAGGTGGAGAAGAACCTTTTTTCATCCACGCCCTAAAAGGACCGAGGTCCATCCAAGTGGAGGTGACCTTTGTTCGTTCGTGCCCTAGGAGGATCGGGGTCCTTCCAAGTGGAGGCGGCGAAGAACCATTGTTCCTTCGCGCCTCAGGAGAATCGAGGTCTATCCGGGTGGAGGAGGCGAAGAAACTTTGTTCGTTCGCACCTTAGGAGGACCGACGTCCGTCCGGGTGGTAATGGCGAAAAACCTTTGTTCATTCGTGCACCAGGAGGACTGGGGTCCGTCCGGGTGGAGGCGAAGAAGAACCTTTGTTCGTTCTCACCTTAGGAGGACCGGGGTCCGTTCGGGTGGAGGCGGCGGAAAACTTTTGTTCATTCTCACCTCAGGAGGACCGACGTCCGTCCGGGTGGAGGCGAACAAAGAACTTTTGTTCGTTCCCGCCTCAGGAGAACCAGGGTCCGTCCGGGTGGAGGCGGTGAAGAACTTTTGTTTGTTCGCACCTAAGGAGGACCGTGGTCCGTCCGACTGGAGGCGACAAATAACCTTTGTTCGTTCGTACCTCAGGAGGACTGAAGTCCGTCCGGGTGGAGGTAGCAAATAACTTTTGTTCGTTCGTACCTAAAGAGGGCCGGGGTCCGTCCGGATGGAGGCGGCGAAAAACCTTTATTCATCCAAACCTCAAGAGGATCGGGGTCAGTCCGGGTGGATGTGGCGAAGAACCTTTGTTTGTTCGCATCTCAGGAGGATCAAAGTCTGTCCGGATGGAGGTGCAGAAGGACCTTTGTCGATCTGGTTTGGGAGATGTCGAACGACTTTCGACCATCTTGCCTGAGAAGTGCAGAAGGACCTTCGTCCATCTCGCCTGAGAGGTGCAGAAAGAGTAATGAGGCAACCACACAAATCATTTATTAATGGAGCAACCACACAAACTCAAAAGATCATCTACTTGAGTAGAAGATACAACAAAAAAAGTAACAAAAATTAGATTTCATTCATTAAACATTTTCCATAACACCTTGATAGCCTCCCAATATATAGACTTTATGATAGACTAAACCGAGGATGAGGAAATGAAAGAAAGACCCCTTTAAGTGTGGGAGTGGCCTTGATAGATAATAAGCTCCTTTCAGTGGAAGGAAATTAGAGAAGGGCCCCTTTAAGTTCAATCCTCAGCTTCAACAACTTATTGTGGTGCTTAGCCTAGAGACTGGTTGGAGTGTACGGGTTGCAGCCTTAATAAAGCTGCCCTGGTGGATTCCAAAGTGGACCCCCTGGTGAGACTTCAGGTTGGCAAGTATGTGTAACGCCTCTCATGCATCACCTTCCCTCTAAATTTGTTAAATTACATATTGCATCCGTTTTGAAATTACAAAAACCTCCCTGTAAATTTACATTCATACTCCAAGGGATATTTTTGGGTGTGAATGTTATGAAATGGGAACTTACAGGGAGTTTTTTTTGTAATTTCAAAAGAAGGGTGCAAAATGTAATTATGACAACTTCTAGGGGTAGTTTTAACAATTATTCCTTCAATTAAATTATAAATAATTACATAGTATAGTGATAATCACATACAACAACTCTGTACATTTCATCATAACATATTATTCTGCTGCATTTCATTTTATTCTAAATTGCATACAAATAGGTTGTAGAGACAAGTGGCAAATTGATGGAAGTCAATGAATGTGGGGAAATCACAACTAGCATCTCTGTTCCTGCATCTAGCAAAGCATGCTCCAATGGAACCACCTGTATCATAAATTTTATCAGATCAGGTCAGGATCACATAAAATGGAGATTTATCTGCATATTTAGCAATAAAATTAGTCTCTTGTAATGAAGTGATGAGAATATAGTCCCCCATCGGAAAACTTAGTTACCCTTGAGCGCACATAAACCTTGGGCCCCTTCATTTGTAACAGATTGGTGTTAGGTTGGATGCACACAACAAGCCATTCTCACGTCACAATTAAATAATAATAATTTCTACACATGATAGAGGCTAAAGACCCAACACGTGATCGAAGGTTCTGAGAATATAGTCCTAGATCGAGAAAGTCAAGTAGCATTCTGCATTAAATGTAAACCTTGAGTCCTTCTACCTATAATAATTGGTTTTACATTGTAACACAGATTCTAACATGGTATCTCAGTGGGTTAGGCCCCTTGCAATGTCATGCAATTGGCTAAAGACCCTACACATGAGGGGAGTGCTGAAAATATAGCACCCTATCAAAAAATTCAACTAGTTCTGTGCATGTAATATAGACCTTGGGCCCTTTCCCTCTTCCACCCATAACCAACTGGTTTTAAGTTGGATGGATAGTTTCTAATATGGTATGGGAGCAAGCCTATCCACAATGACCTATTCGCATGTTGTGCAATGAAAAAAAAAAGTCGACAAGATAAGAGGCAAAACACCCTATACATGAAGGGTGTGCTGAGAATATATGGTCCTGCATTTAAAAATTAAGATAGCTTTGTGCATTTCATATAGATCTTGACCCCTACCACTAATAAACAATGAGCAATGTTATATGCAGGCCACGGATATATGCAGGCTAAATAATTATTCATGCAGGCCAAATTTCACATATGCAGGCCAAATTCAAAAACTCAATCTCATTTCTTTTATAATCAATCAAATCAAATAGAATAATTTATCATACAATTAAGCACATCAAATCACCTATACAACTCAAATCAAAACTTGGCGTTAAACATGTTATCAAAAGTTAAATACTTATAGTCTAAATTAAAACATCAAAATAAACAACCTAGGTCAATCCAATTTATCGAGAAGACAAAAGAAATTACAAAATTATGCTTGAGAATAACATGGTGCACTGTTATAACATTAATCATGAAGCAGGAAATGATCCACTGTTGCAACAAAAAATACTGAGGGTAACAGCAAAAAATGTGAATTAAACATGCAAATAAAAGTGATAATCCTAGTTAATGACCAAAAAATCATTACACTAAGAACATTAACAAAATTGATAATATGCATGCATGAAGAATGAAGAGCAGATTGGTTGGGGCATTCAATCGAACACCTTGTCGACAACAATCATTCCAAAACATGCCCAAAGTTGGTTGGGGCATGAAGAATGAAGAATGAAGAATGAAATTTGTTGCTGTTTAATTAGGATTAGCTGGGGATGAGGTGTGAGAGAATAAACGGCCATACCGAGCAGAGGAGCGACGGTGGGCGAAGGAGCTGACGGCGGCGGAGAAGCCAACGGCGGACGGAGGAGCCGACGGCGGCGGAGAAGCCAACTACGGGTGGAGGAGATGACGGTGGGCGGAGGAGCCGACGACGAGCGGCGCAACAGAGAGGGCGAGTTCAGAGCAGCACAAGATAGGCTAGGTTTCAGGACTGCGAGTTGTGGTGTTGGAATGGGCTGGCCTACAAGTAGAAAAGAGAATACATGAAGTATTATTTTGAAAACATGGCCTGCGAATAGCTTAAAGGGGCCTGCGTTTAACAACGCTCTAAACAATTGATTTCAGTCGGATGCGCAGATCACATTTTCTGCTTATTTTCATCGAACAACTAGAAATCCCTATCTTTAGAAGTGCAAAATAATGTCAGATAGGCCTAAAATTATATCAACTCTCTGCTTATTACAGAACACTCAAGTGGGTTTGAATAAAAATGATATGCTCAATAAACTTGATTACAATTTCTTTATTCGGACTAACAAGGCAGACATGGAAGATGCAACTGAAAATAATAAATTTCTAAGAATTTGGCTATGTAATTAATATTTGGAACTATATATAACTTTACCTTATTAGGAATCCCAAAAGAATTCTCATCCATCACATTTCCAGAGGTGAGTATAGTTTTTGACGCTCCGGATGAGTTGATAGTTTCTTCCAATCCAGTTATAGTGATCTTCAAATTCACTATATCACTCCCAAAGTTAACAATCTGCACAAATATGGTGTCCATTTCAGCCTATTTACGATATGCAAAATAGTAAAATCTTTAATATTCTTAAAACTTAATAATTGGACACTATCTTAACAAGTTTGTAGAATAAATTATTTTTACTTTGAAAGAAAAATCAATTGAAGAGAATAACATAATTGTAAATCTACTCCGGGTCAAACATTCCCACATTGACTGTAAATAAGCAATATGGACCATGGGATTTACGAAAACATGAATGTTATGGGCTTCGTGCCCAATTATTATCTTTAGGATTTTATTGTTGGATGATGTATTTCAAGTCCAAATGTTGGGACGTATTTACTTTTATTCCCTTTGTATGTTTATTTAAAGTCTCTTGTGATGCAGGACAACGCGTAGGGTTTGCGCGCCTGTCGGCTTTTTTTCTAGGAAATCCTAAAAGCACGCGATGATTATATTAATTTTGCTAAAATTCAGAGCGGAATTTGCACGGACTTTAAGAAATGAGGCAACTAATTTTTTTATAAAGCACAAAATTGCTATTTTGTTTTAAATTAAATTTTCTTAAATAAAATGGTTCAGTTTAGATCCGGAGAATGAAGTTCGCAACTTTCGTTCTTTTTCCCTTGTCGTAGCAAAACGAAAATCGTGAACTCCAAATACGTTTCCGCTTAGAGTTTTCGACGTAGCGTTCGCTGACAAAATTCGGGCGAAAATCCAGCAACAAATCTATTATCCTACAAGAAAATATTGAGGCGCACACAAAGAAAAAGAAAGAAACAATTACCCACGGAAGAGACATCTTCCGTATTCGAAGTCGATGGCGATCACGCGAGGAACTCCTCGTCACCTTCGATCTCCGCTCCGAGGTCGGCCGCTATCACATACGGGCACCAAGGAATTAAATCGCTCTCTCACACAAGGTGGTTCCACGGAATCACTCAATAAGTAAGGAGCCACAAACTAACAAACCTAAAATTCACTCGTTCTCACACTAAAGGCTCCACGAAATCTCTATCACTAGCGGTGGATCCACGAAATCTCTAATTACTCAAACTAAATTCACTCACAAGCTCTCAAAGGGAAAGCACAATACCCAGGCAGCAAAACCATATTAATTATCAACAGTCAGATCAGATGCAGCACTGCTCATTGTCGGAATTCCCTACAGCCTACAGGACTTGGATCAAATGAATCACAGGAAAGAAAAATGCACAGTTATCAAATGTTCCTACAGTTCAACATTTCCTCATAACTATTCTACACGGATTTCACTGAGCTTTCACGGAAGAAGGAACAAGCTAGACATCCTTCTCATCAACAACTCACGGAACGTCAGCAATCAGCATCTACAGGAACAATCAAATGTACAGTTTTCAGAGCAAGGAAGTCAAGCTAACAATATTCTATCTCTAACCACGGGAAGCTAACAGCCAAACAAAGATCTCATCAATCACCTAATCTCACCTACAGCAACACTCACCTAATTCCTAATTACTATTCTTCATTCCTCATACGGGAAGCGCTATTACAGGAAGCAATTCTTCATTTCAATCTTCAACAATCTCTCCCCAATAACAACATACATATTCCCCTTTTATAGGGTGTAGAAGGAAAAACTGAAATGCAATAACCTCCCCTTAACCATTAACTTCGTGGAGATCAGCCATGGCAGAGCTTTAGGTGGGCGGAACTGTCGGAACTGTGGTCGTGGGCCGTAGCCGTACCAGCTGTAATGGCGGTTGCGAAAATCATCATCGAAGGGCTGGCGTCGAGGTCGTACGTGCTTCCGCCATTATCGCTTCCTGCGGTTTGGATCGGGAGGAGCGGCTTGGATCGGGAGGAGGGTCCTGGCGTTGGACCGGGAAGATGAACAGGTCTTTCTTCTCTTTTTGCGGCCCTGCTTCTGAACCGGAAATAACATAGTCCTATTAACACACATATATATAATATATATCCAATATATTAATAAATGTGTGTGTATCAATGCTACACATGTGCGTATTTATATATACATATACATATATAGGTATTGTTATATATATGTGTATATATAATAGTAGAGAAAAATAATACTCCAAACATAGCGACGCGCGCGGGCGTGCAACAACATGCCTACGCGCGCAGGCGTGCGGCCAAATAAAAATTGACAACATAAAACTTGCAAAAATAAAATGCAATAAACATAAACTGAAAATGCGACGTCGGGCATTCTTCGGCGATCTGACCTAGGTTGGTCTCCACCAACTCTCCCCCACTCGAAATCACTCATCTCTGGTGAGTGCTCCGAGCGGTAGTGCGGGAGAAATCAACATCCATGCCAATGAACCAACGATCTCTGAAACCATCATCAGTAATGGTCACTGTCCAATATGTGCCCGGGAACTGGAATAAAATAATCTCCCGGTGTCCATGCTCAACCTGAAACTGACAGTGAAAACAGAAGGAACTATGATGAAAGTGTCAGTAGTAGAATGAATGTAGGTATGTCCTGAATGTGGCTACTCACTCTCACTCACCAACCCAGAGGAAACAAATGGAGGAGAAGACAATGGAGATTCTAAAGACTCATACGAGTAATTGTATAATTAAGTCAGATTGGCTACGTCAAAAACAAGATTTGCTCCCCAAACGGAAGGCATCTCAAGTTCATACACATTTTGGCTAATCCGATTTACTACTCGAAAGGGTCCAGTTCTACGGTAGCTAGCTTCTTTACGACACAAAAGGTAACCGTTCCGGTTCTAGCTGAACCATAATCAAATCAGTCATTTTAAAACTAGTATCTCTTTTATGCTTTGTTTTAAAATTGAGTTGCATAAAAATCATAACTACTATGCAATTTTCCGCACATATTTTAAATACAAATCATGCAAATGCAATAAATAAACTACTAATATGACTAACGGCACAAACCGATGGTTTCAGATATCAAGAGCAACTCCTGAGAGAGGCACATGGTCAGGAGGCTCAGAGGGTGGATCATAAAAGAATTCATCGCGGGGGCGACGAACACTCAAGTGCAAATCAGAGACATCGGTGATCAGATGTGTCAACATAGTGTGCGGACTGTCACTGAAAGTGCGGGTGACAAGATATAACATCAAAGAATAAGTGAGTGCACCCTCTAACTCGACTGTACCACTAAAGATGGATACATCCCAAATGTGCGGTGAACCCATAGGTTTTTTCATCTGGGGGTTCACCAGGAGGGGTATAATAAAATTCGTCGCAAATGCGACACGTGCAAACGTAGGCTCCAACAACAGATGGAGTGTTCTCAGATAAATGTGCACGAGTTGTGACAACCGTAATAAATGTGCTAAGGGAAAGTGAGGTAGCATGAGGCTCACCAGGTGGGACATAGAAGAACTCATTGCAAATACGATGATCAGCAAGTGGTACGTCCCATAACTCATCTAAAGTGTGAGTCACCAGATGACCATGCTCAAGCACTATCGACATCAAGTGAGACAATGGAGCAAGTATCCATGTCTTAAAATGCGCAAGTGTACTATTCAAATAAAGCTCATCCACATATGGACGAGGTGGCTCATCGGGAGGCTCCATAGGAGGGTCATCAAATGACCCATTAGTCGAGTGATAGTCCTCCAGAAATGAACCATCAGAAGGGGTCATACTCCCGGATAGGGTAGGGGTGACTACCTCGAGATCACTACTAAGCTCTTTACTCCCGATCGTAATGTCACTCAGTGCGCCATCAGGTGTGGTGATGTGACTCGATGCGTCATCGGGAGTGGTGATATGACTCGGTGCACCACCAGGTGAAGTGTGCAAGGAATCTACACTCAAAGAAGAGCTAGTAGATATCACGGACGAGGTCACTCAGTGGAGCAGACTCATATGGGGGTTGACTCCACACATCCTGTACTAGAACATCAGATAGAGTGGGTGACGTCTCCCTGGTGTGGGCAGTGGAATGCTCTCGTTGATCCTTAATGTCTATCATCATGTTCACCTTCAGAACACTAGGAGGATCACTAGGTGGGATGTACACTTGGTGATAGTGACCTCTATAGCATCCATGAGTGGAGTCGTGACAATCGTCCATATCATAATCTCGACGTGCTCGTGGATAATTATAAGTCCTATGAACGTGTAGTGGTGGTTGCACATATGTAGTCTCGGGTTCCTCATATAGTGGTGACGTATAGTATCGATAACGGGCGTCATACTGAACTCTATCCTCATAATATGGTGTCGAAGAACTACTAGGATCCATTCGGGTACGACGATAATAACGATGATAGTCATCATACTGACCGTCTCTAGCATAATGCGAACGTGTTGATGTGTCAACACGATCTCTGGAAGATGTATACGGTGCTCGAGTATAATCATCAAAGTATCGTAAAGATCTCCGTGACTGGGCACTATGGGAGTGAGTGTAAGGGTAGTCGTGATCCTCAAATACAGGATTCCTCCTAAAGGTAGACCTTTCCACATAGGGCTGAGGAAAATCGTAATGTGCACGGACAGAATGCTCATATCGAATTCGATGCGGCATTGACGTTTGAGGGTGTATTTCTAAACTACTCACCCTACCTCTAAGATTTTTAACCTTTCACGCATCTGACATGTACTCTCAGTTAAGGTCGTCAGTTGGTGGGCGAAAGGTATAAACCACTGGGGCGGTTCTTCCCCTTCGCTCCCTTGGCTCGTTTGACCGCGTTCAACTCGACGCATTCTATCTCTCCACAGATACATGCAAACACACAAGTCAAATGCAATGATAATGCTAAAAAAAATTCTCTTTTTTTTGAAAACAATTTGAAAATGATATGCAGGTTCCTATTCTACGCATTGCGGATCCCAAAATTTGGAAAAATTTTAACAACCTGGCTCTGATACCAAATGATGCAGGACAGCGCGTAGGGTTTGCGCGCCTGTCGGCTTTTTTTCTAGGAAACCCTAAAAGCACGCGATGATTATATTAATTTTGCTAAAATTCAGAGCGGAATTTGCACGGACTTTAAGAAATGATGCAAATAATTTTTTTATAAAGCACAAAATTGCTATTTTGTTTTAAATTAAATTTTCTTAAATAAAATGGTTCAGTTTAGATCCGGAGAAGGAAGTTCGCAACTTTCGCTCCGTTTCCCTTGTCGTAGCAAAACGAAAATCGTGAACTCCAAATACGTTTCCGTTTGGAGTTTTCGACGTATCGTTCGCTGACAAAATTCGGGCAAAAACCCAGCAAAGAATATATTATCCTACGAGAAAATATTGAGGCGCACACAAAGGAAAAGAAAGAAACAATTACCCACGGAAGAGACGTCTTCCGTATTCGAAGTCGATGACGATCACGCGAGGAACTCCTCGTCACCTTCGATCTCCGCTCCGAGGTCGGCCGCTATCACATACGGGCACCAAGGAATTAAATCGCTCCCTCACACAAGGTGGTTCCACGGAATCACTCAATAAGTAAGGAGCCACAAACTAACAAACCTAAAATTCACTCGTTCTCACACTAGAGGCTCCACGAAATCTCTATCACTAGCGGTGGATCCACGAAATCTCTAATTACTCGAACTAAATTCACTCACAAGCTCTCAAAGGGAAAGCGCAATACCCGGGCAGTAAAACCATATTAATTATCAACAGTCAGATCAGATGCAGCACTGCTCATTGTCGGAATTCCCTACAGCCTACAGGACTTGGATCAAATGAATCACAGGAAAGAAAAATGCACAGTTATCAAATGTTCCTACTGTTCAACATTTCCTCATAACTATTCTACACGGATTTCCCGGAGCTTTCACGGAAGAAGGAACAAGCTAGACATCCTTCTCATCAATAACTCACGGAACGTCAGCAATCAGCATCTACAGGAACAATCAAATGTACAGTTTTCAGAGCAAGGAAGTCAAGCTAACAATATTCCTATCTCTAACCACGGGAAGCTAACAGCCAAACAAAGATCTCATCAATCACCTAATCTCACCTACAGCAACACTCACCTAATTCCTAATTACTATTCTTCATTCCTCATACGGGAAGCGCTATTACATGAAGCAACTCTTCATTTCAATCTTCAACAATCTCTCCCCAATAACAACATACATATTCCCTTTTATAGGGTGTAGAAGGAAAAACTGAGATGCAATAACCTCCCCTTAACCATTAACTTCGCGGAGATCAGCCATGGCAGAGCTTGAGGTGGGCGGAACTGTCGGAACTGTGGTCGTCGGCCGTAGCCGTATCAGCTGTAATGGCGGTTGCGAAAATCATCATCGAAGGGCTGGTGTCGTGGTCGTACGTGCTTCCGCCATTATCGCTTCCTGCGGCTTGGATCGGGAGGAGCGGCTTGGATCGGGAGGAGGAGGGTCCTGGCGTTGGACCGGGAAGATGAACAGGGCTTTCTTCTCTTTTTGCGGCCCTGCTTCTGAACCGGAAATAACATAAACCTATTAACACATATATATATAATATATATATCCAATATATTAATAAGTATATATATATATGTGTGTGTGTATCAATACTACACGAGTGTATTTATATATACATATACATATATAGGTATTGTTATATATATATGTATATATAATAGTAGAGAAAAATAATACTCCAAACATAGCGACGCGCGCAGGCGTGCAACAACATGGCTACGTGCGCAGGCGTGCGACCAACTAAAAATTGACAACATAAAACTTGCAAAAATAAAATGCAATAAACATAAACTGAAAATGCGACGTCGGGCATTCTTCGGCGATCTGACCTAGGTTGGTCTCCACCACCTTGGGCTAGTTTAATGCATCCAAGAAGTATTATGTTACCACAGCGCATTTGTCGGAGGGGTCACCTCTCGCCGGGACCACTGGAGCGTGCATCTGGGAACCGCCATAATTATTTATTGTAATTAAGTTGTATTAATTAATGGATTAATATTAATTATTTAATATTAACTTGATTAATTAATTAATTATTATGTGTCGCCTCCCTCATCTATATAAGAGGGGGTGGTTTGTGTTTGAGGATCATCTCTTATGTTTTCGGGTTTTGGCTCTCATTTGAGAGAGGGTCATTGGAGGACCCAACCTCCTTGATCTTGGCCAAAGTTCGCTCTGAATTGTATCCGCGTTCATGTTTAATGCAATCATGTCTCGCTCTTCATTCCAAGACATATCATATTCTCTATTCTCTTACTTTTGTATGATATATTGGTAGCTCTCTCCTCCCAAGCAAGCCCCTCCTAAGCAGCTGCAATTCCAGCTCCGCAGTATCTTCCACTGTCGCCTTCACTGCCTCTGGCCACTCCTCCGGTGATGCTACCACTGTTACGGGAAAGACCCATAATAATGAACTTGAACAACAGCCCTCTTTAGTGTATTAATCAGGTAGCAGGAAAGTTAAAACACAAAACTTGCTTAAAATTTGACTCGAGACTTAAAATTTGTGGGGAGCGAGTTTTTGTAGGAATTATAAAATGTGCATGGTATGATTTATAAATAGAGTATGCAATTATATTCTTTGTTATTCAACATCAAGCATCAACACTCTCCTCTTACCACAAGGAATAGTGATTTTCCTCGCACCCTCTTCTCTCCATTCTTCATCAATCTCAGAAGATAATGCCCGCCTCATTAGGTGTCATTTTCTTATTTCAAATCTTCAATTCATTCCCCCAACTATTTTCAAATGATTACATTCTTCAGTTTTATTTTAATTTGTTTCTCAATTTTACGTTTATGACATGTTCAGGATAAAACTTATTTTATCTATCTACCACATGTTGATGATTAACTTGTTTGCTATATTTAATATTTGACTGTATTTGTGTTTTAAATTGTATAATAATTTTATACGCTATAAAAGTATAAAGATGATTAAATATTTGTATATAGTGTAGCATTGCCTAGGCAGTAAGATGTTTACAACTTGCTAAATATGCGCTTTACTTAACTAATGGGCATATTTTGTTGGCACTGGGAGAAATTTTCAATACTTATGTATACGAGCGTACGCGCATGCACACACATGCATAAATACAAAAAATGAAAGTTTACTTCTTGTTGAAATGAGTTTATTGTATTATGTGTGGTTTATTCCTAGCCGTGTTTTATTGTATTTGTTTCCTGATCCGCCTCCATATATAGATGGGATTAGGGCTTCCTCTTTGTAATAGAAATCTATTTTTCATTTCTTCAACATGGTATCAGAGCCTTAGTCGATTAGGGCTCCCGCGTATTCAACACTGCCGCTTCCGCATCCCGCTTCGGTCGCTCCATCCAGAAGCCGCATCTCGCTCCATCGTTCTCGTCCCGCACCCTGTGGTGCCTCCAGAAGCCACATCCTGCTTCGTTGTTCTCGTCCATCTCTTCCGTCGGACGTCCCGCATCCCGCTCCGTCGCATCCAGCCGCGGACTTCCGCAAGTCATCGCAGCCGATCGTCGGCCCTCCAGCAGCCTCCAGCAGCCGATCTCCTCCAGCAGCCGGTCTTCGCCTTCTCTAGCAGCCGACAACAACCTTCTGCAGCCTCCCGCAGGCCTCTCCATCGCACCTCCTCTTCTTCCGTTCTTCGGCCATTTTTTCGGTGGATTGCCGCTAGTTTCTATCTAGGTGCTTGTGAGGCTTCTTGTGTTTGTTCTTGCACATCATGTAGGGGAATGATGGATCTCCTACTCTCTCTTCCGATGTCGGGATCTCCTCCACTACCTTGCCTTCCGGTGGCGCATCTCGGTTCAAACTGTCCAGTCATGACCACAATACTACTAAACTTACTACTATTAGATTGGATGGTTCCAATTTTATTTCGTGGTCACGGGCTATTACTCTTTCCTTGAAGAACAGACGTTTGTCCGGGTATGTTTTGGGGACTATTCCGTCACCGGACAAAGATTCTCCGGATTGGATACAGTGGGAGTCTGAGAACTCTTTTGTGATAACTTGGTTAACAAACTTTATGGTTGACTTGATTGCTCGGAATTATCTGTTTTTGGAGACTGCAACGAATATTTGGAAGAGGGTTGATGCTACTTACTCATGCCGGGGTAATGCTGCCCAAATTTTTCAGCTGCGATGGAAGATCTTTCTCCTTCGTCAGTGTGATTGC
The DNA here is from genome assembly GCA_039583875.1 of Platanthera guangdongensis. NCBI lineage: Eukaryota > Viridiplantae > Streptophyta > Magnoliopsida > Asparagales > Orchidaceae > Platanthera > Platanthera guangdongensis. The sequence continues at coordinate 173,612,575 of CM077161.1, forward strand.
CCTCCGTCTGTCTACTATTTGGAGATCACTCAACTTTATCAAGAGTATGATCACTTTGACTCCCTCACCCTTGTGTCTCCCGAGGATGAGCTCCTCGTTCGAGCTCGGGAAGATAGGAACAAAGTTTTTGAGTTTCTTCATGACCTACATTGCAACTTTGATCTGATCAGTGTGCAGATTCTTGGGCGCTCTCCTCTGTCGTTTGTTCCCGAGGTTTTCAGTCTTGTTCAATAGGAATTTGATCAACGACAGACATGGACCTCTGATACTGCTCCTGAAGGTTCTGTCCTGGATGTTCAGTTTGGCAGTCGAGCTCCACGTGATTTCAGGCCCAAGTCCACCGACAAAGATCACTTGCTTTGTGAGTACTGCGGCAAGTCCCGTCATACTTGGGACACCTACTTTCGTCTCCATGGCTATCTTACACCCCATGGGGCTGCACCACATAGCGGTCGTGGTTACGGTCATTCTTAAGGTCGCTCTGCTCACTTGTCTGATGCCTCCGAGGAGACGCTTCCTCCCACTACTCAGACTGCTCCTCCTCTGTCTTTGTCCGCCGATGAGATTCATGCCTTCCATCGTCTGATGCAACACCAGACTTTGGAGCCATTTGTGTCCTCGTCATCCTATGCTCATCAAGGACCCTCAGGTGCTCATAATGCGTCCTCTCATCCCTTTACCCACTGGATTATCGATTCTGGAACAACGGATCATATGACTGGCTCTACTACAGGTTTTGTGTCTTACCTTTCGTTGTATGATCGAGACAAAGCGAGCATTGCGGACGGTTCCTTATCTGCAATTGCTGGAAAAAGAACAATCCCCTGCTCCTCTCTTACTCTTTCTTCTGTCCTTCATGTACTCAAGTTTACTCGCAATCTTCTCTCAATTAGTCATCTGACAAACTCTATGAACTGTTTGTGACATCCTTTCTGTCTTCTTATGTGCTTCAGGACCTGAAGACGAGGACAGTGATTGTCTCTGGTAGTCTGGCGGATGGGCTCTACGTGTTTGATTCTTCCAGTTCTACATCTTCTCCTCAGGCCTTTCATGCTAACTAGACGGTCACTTTGGAGTCCTGACATTGCCGCCATGGACATCCCTCTATTATGTCTATGAAACGTTTATTTCCTACTTTGCCTATTGTATTAGTTGATAATTTTCATTGTAGTGTTTGTGAACTTGGAAAACATCATCGTGTTTCATTTTATAATGTTTTATCCCCTAGTTTTGTTCCTTTTCATGTTATTTACAGTGATGTTTGGGGGTCTTGCCCTGTTTCTTCTATTTTTGGATGTCATTGGTTTGTCACTTTCATTGGCTGCTTCTCCCGTACTACAATGGTTTATCTTATGAAGGCTAAAGATGAGATTTTTTTTCCCTTTATTTCAGCGTTTTCACAAAATGATTTCTACGTAATTTGATACCTCTATCAAAATCCTTCGCACCGACAATGGTCGCGAGTATATGGATTCTCAATTTGACTGCTACCTTGCACATCATGGGATTATCCACTAAACGTCTTGCGTTCACCCTCCTGCTCAAAATGGGGTGGTCGAACACAAGAATCGGCATCTCTTGGAAGTTTCCCGGTGTCTTCTTCTCCAGATGCACCTTCTAAAGTACTATTGGGGGGATGTTGTTCTCACTGCCACTTATCTTATTAATCGTATGTCCTCTCGTGTCCTGGTTCACACTCTTGGGGTGGCTCCGACTACTCTACAACCTCGTATATTCGGCTGTGTTTGTTTTGTCCATATTCACCAGAGGACTAAACTTGATCTTCGTGCTCACAAGTGTCTTTATCGGCTATGCTCTTACTCAAAAGGGTTATAAATTCTTTGACCTGGTGCTCAAGAAAGTCTTTGTTACCATAGATGTCACATTTCTTGAATCCGAGAGCTATTACGTGCCCTCACTTCAGGGGGGGTACCTCTCCTATGTTGGAAGTGAGTTCATTAACTCTTTTATCCATTCCTCTGTTATATCACTATCACTCGACTCCGTCTCCTATTGCTCTTGCGCCAACTCCGTCTCTCATTGCTTCTATGCCACCTCCTGCTGCTTATATTACCAAACGCCTGCATGTTTACTCGTCGTCCCAAGAGAACAAACACACCGGCCCCTATCAAAGTCCTAAAGCAAACATCTGATCCGTCGTCGGGTTCCTTTACTCTAAGGGAATGTACTCAACACTCGTTATCTCAACATTCATTATCTCAATTCATTATCTACACAACATTCGTTATCTCAATTCATCTCTTATTTGTCTCTAACGGATTCTCATAGAGCTTTTGTCTCTTCTTTGGCTGTTACTTCCATCCCTACTTCGTGGAAGGATGCTCTCTCTAATGACAGGTGAAAGGCGGTCATGCTTGAAGAAATGCATGCTCTGGATAAGAATCACACATGGGACCCAGTACATATGCCTAAATGAAAGACTGTTGTGGGATGCAAGTGGGTGTTCTCTATCAAACAGAACACTCAAGGGGTTGTGGAAAGGTACAAGGCTAGGCTGATTGCAAGAGGCTACACTCAGACGGCAGGTATTGATTTCCAGGAAACCTTTGCACCGGTTGCTAAGATGAACTCTATAAGGATTCTCCTGTCGTGCGCTTCCTGCAAGGGGTGGAGTCTCAGCCAATTGGATGTAAAAAATGTGTTCCTTCATGGTGATCTGGAAGAAGAGGTATATATGGCTCTACCTCTTGGTCTCTCTCCTAGAGGATCTGAAGGCAAGGTGTGCAAGCTAAAGAAGGCCTTGTATGGCCTGAAACAATCACCTAGAGCTTGCTTTGAAAGATTTCACAATGCAATGACATGCTTCAGATTCTCCCAGAGTAATGGGGATCATACTCCCTTCATCAAAAACAATGAAGGAAAATTAACTGTTTTGATAGTTTATGTAGATGACATCATTATAACAGGAGACGATTAGAACGAGATTCAGGCATTGAAAGTGAGACTGACAAAAGAATTTGAAGTCAAGAACTTGAGAAACCTCAAGTACTTTTTGGGTATTGAGATTGGGAGGTCCAAACATGAGATATTCATATCATAGAGAAAATATACTCTTGACCTCCTTGAAGCTTCAGAAATAAGTGAGTGCTAACCGGCTGACACTCCAATCGAAGTCAACCACAGACTTGGAAAAGATGATGGGAAATGATTGAAGACATTCCCGATTTTCAAAGGCTCGTTGGAAAAATGATCTACCTGTCGCATACTCGCCCAGATATCTCATATGTTGTAGGCTAAGTTGTCAAGGAGCGTGCCTGAGGTGCCGGGCGCACCGGGCGGCGCCCGAGCACGTCTGAGGCAGGCGAAGTGCCTCGGGTGCGCCTTGCGGGCTATTCAGGCGCACATTAGGCGCTTTGCAAATATCGGATCTTGTTTTGAGCCTGGCCGACGGTTTAGGGTTTTGTTTCTTATAACAAGTGGGGGTCGGGCACGCCGTCATTCTTTATCTCACGCAAGGAAATCTCGCCCGGTAGACAACGCCCTCATCTGTTCACCATTCCTCATCTGCTCGCCGGTTGTCGTTTATTGGTTAGTTTCTTCTTCTTCTCTTCTTCTTCTCCTTATTTCTTTTTCTTTTCTTCTGATGGGTTATTTACATCCATAAATGTTTGCCGCTTATTCTCTTCTTCTTTTCTTCTGCTGGGTTATTATCAGTGTTTTATCACTTGAAATTAGTAGTCGTCAACTAATATATTGCGGAAGCTCATAATACTTGGCATTGTGAGTGTACAACACAAAAGATTTTTCACGGTTTATTTGTGTGGGAGGAGATCTACTCCGCGCGCTTATCCAAAAGCAAGATGATAGCTAACAAGGGGAGCACATCTAAGATGAGGGCACCTACTCCAACAATCTGTACAGATGATGCCAAGGATGAAGAAGCCAAGTTCAATGAAGAAGAAGATTTTAGTGAAAAAGATGAAACCTTAATTGATTAAGACGATGAGTAATTAATATTTAATGATGAGGAGATCGAGGAAAAATTGAAAAACTATGTGATGTTATTTCTTGCACATTAGTTTACAGTTTATGATTGCTGACTTGCTAGTTTATGTTTGTTTTTGGCGCGAAACATTGCAATCTCTTAATATTTTTTTCAAATCATTATTTTTGTAGAGAATGACCCAAAAGCTTGTATGTATTACTTCAGTATGTAAATATAAGGGGAGAATACAAATATATAGGGAAGAGGAGATAAGAATAAATCCTATACAAGATGTGGGACTAAAGAAGGAGGTGAGAGAAAGGAAGAAAGAGGGCCCAATAATGGGCCCTTTACATGGGCTTTTCCAATACTCCCCCGCAAGCTGGAGCATACAAGTCGTATGCGCCAAGCTTGGATAGACACTGATAGAAGAGGGTACTTGGTAGAGCTTTTGTGAGGATGTTCGCGACCTGTTCAGTACCCGGAACATGCTTGAGCTCGATCTTCTTCATGTGGACTTTCTCTCGGATGAAATGACAATCTACCTCAATATGCTTCGTTCTTTCGTGAAAGACCGGGTTCTTGGCAATATATATAGCAGCTTGACTGTCACATAGGAGGAGAGCTGGTGAAGATAGCCTTACACCAAGGTCGGCAAGGAGACTCTCAATCCATGTGAGTTACGAAACCACAGAAGTCATTGCCCGATATTCTGCTTCTGCTGAGGATCGAGCAACCACTGCTTGTTTCTTGCTCCGCCAAATAATCAGATGTCCTCCAAAATATGTGCAGAAACCGCTAGTGGATCGTCGATCATCAAGAGAGTCAGCGTAGTCGGCATCAAAGTATGCCACCAATATTGGGATTGAAGATGAGGTTTTGTATGCAAGTCCTTGGCCAGGAGCTGTCTTGAGGTATCTGAGAATCCGTTCCACTGCCTGAAGATGAGAGCTTCAAAGAGAGTGCATATACCGACTAACGAGCCCCACAACGAAGGATATATCAAGTCTTGTTACCGTTAGGTAGATTAATTTCCCAACTAGACGACGGTAATATTTTGGATTTTGTAGAAGAGTATCAGAATCTGAGGCCTGAGCACATAGTTTGTGATTGACATCCATGTGAGTGTTCACAGGTTTGCAGCCGGAGTAGCCTGCATCATGAAAAAGATCCAGGCAGTATTTTCGCTGAGAGAGAACCAGACCATCTGATCGTCTAGCCACCTCCATACCTAGGAAGTACCGAAGATGTCTCAGATCTTTAGTTTGGAAGACGGAGCTCAGATGTTGCTTAACGGCCTGTATGCTGTCCGAGTTGTCTCCAGTAATGATGATGTCGTCGACATATACCAATAGAAGAACCGTACTCGTTGCCTGGTGGCGAGTAAACAATGAGAAGTCATCCGAGCTCCGAGTGAAGCCAATTTCCCGGAGAGCTTTGCTGAACTTGTCGAAGCATGCTCGAGGGGATTCTTTGAGACCATAGAGCGATTTGAGAAGGTGACACACCCGAGACTCCCCCATGGTCTCAAACCCGGGAGGTTGCTGCATGTAATCCGTTTCGTGGAGGTCGTCATTCAGAAAAGCATTCTTGACGTCTAGTTGAAGTAAGGGTCATTGGCGATGGACAACCACCGAGATGAGAACGCGGACTGTGTTGAGCTTAGCGACTGGAGAGAAAATCTCGTCATAGTCGAGACCTTGTTGCTGAGTGAAGCCACGAGCTACCAGACGAGCTTTGAGTATGTCAATTGTCCCATCAGGAGCATGTTTGATGACAAAGACCCATTGGCACCCAACGGGTTTTTGTCCGGGAGGAAGGGGCACCAGGGTCCAAGTCTGGTTTGCCCAAAGAGCAGTCATTTCTTCTTCCATGGCAGCGCGCCACCCAGGATGTTGAAGAGCCTCCTGGACGGAGTTAGGAATAGAGACCGAGGATAGTGAAGTAGTCATTTGTCAGTAGTAGGAGACGGAGGTCCCTGGATAAGGTGACGCGCAAGGCCCTTGGCTTGCAGGACCCTCCGAATGGAGTGAACCCACGGGATGAAATTCGACTTTCCAGAGAGGGAAAGAGTAGTAATCAGAAGCTCATCGCGAAGTTCAAGAGGAGGAGCCACGTGGTCTGCCATAGGGGTAGCTGTAGTGGAGTCGCTAGAAGACATGGCGGCCTGGAGGAGAGGAAGCGAGCATAAACATTGGACTGGAGCAGAGCAGAAGGCAGGCCGCGGCGAATACAGACACGCTAGGCAAGGCGCGAGCTATTGGAGGCCGCGGCGGACTGGATCAGGCCGCGGCGGACTGGATCAGGCCGCGGCGGACTGGATCAGGCCGCGGCGGACTGGATCAGGCCGCGGCGGACTGGATCAGGCCGCGGCGGACTGGATCAGGCCGCGGCGGACTGGATCAGGCCGCGGCGGACTGGTGCAGGCCGCGGCGGACTGGTGCAGGCCGTGGCGAGTAGAGCACAACAGCTTGCCGAGAAGAGAGGGCAGGCCGCGGTGAGTAGAGCACAACAGCTCGCCGAGAAGAGAGGGCAGGCCGCAGAAGCTATGCGACTAGGAGGTGCGGACACAAAAAGTCAGGCCGCGGAAACCGCAGGCCGCCGGGCGGATAGACGTCTGAATCCGCAGGAGATCGGAACCTGTCTCTGATACCATGTAGAGAATGACCCAAAAGCTTGTATGTATTACTTCAGTATGTAAATACAAGGGAAGAATACAAATATATAGGGAAGAGGAGAGAAGAATAAATCCTATACAAGATGTGGGACTAAAGAAGGAGGAGAGAAAAGGAAGAAAGAGGGCCCAATAATGGGCCCTTTACATGGGCTTTTCCAATAATTTGCAAATGTTATTTGTTGCATTCGTATGATACTATGATTGTTTTAACTGCCAAGAGATAACGTTTCCCCTTTCTGGACAAATTCTGGGTGTGGTTATGGGACTGACACTGATCTGGAGGTGGGAAATGATAGTTTTTTTAGCCTTACAGTTGACCGACTGCTTGGATGATAAAGGGAAGGTGTGAGCCTAGACTCCAACTTCATGCAATTTTCCACTCCCTGTGGACACGCCAGAGCCTGAATTTGTCCACCTACACATCAGCACCCTATCTTGTAACCAATGGACCCATTCTTCTCTCCAACCTGCCCGTCTACAGCAAGTCTAAATAACTTCCAGGACCTCAGCATTTCATCTCCCTGACTTTCTATTTGTTATGTAAGTTTGTAACTGAAGTTAATAGTTCTCATTGTTGTTCAATTGGTGAAAGAGCATATTACTTTGGATGATAATTCATATGTGTTTGCCCGTAACTTACTCCAGTTTCCTTGTTTATTCTCTTTGAATTTAATTGAAGCATTTTCAAGTTGATTTAACTTGATTGTATTCGATTGTATAACATTATTTGTTAGATAGTTGCTTATAGATTGCATGTGCATCATTCTAAAATTGTAAGACATTTCATGAACACTCTTTCATTGGAGTTTTTTTTACTACCAATTCTAAAATTTTAAGACATTTCATGAACACTCACTCATAAGAGATTTTCAAAACCTTTTCCAATTGCTTTAGTGTTTGTTTGGTACGACGGTGGCGCTCGTGAACTCGGTGGTTAGTTTGTTACAACCGTCATCCATTTGGCATTCGCTCAATTTCAGTGAATTGGATGCTTAATTGGCTCAATTTCAGCGAATTGGGCACCCAATTCGCTCAATGTCAGCGAATTGGACGCTCAATTGGCTCAATTTCAGCGAATTGGGAGCCCAATTCGCTAATTTTCAGCAAATTGGGCGCCCAATACGCTCAATTTTCTTTTCCCCCCATTTTTGCGCTTTATGTGCCTCAGGCGCGCGCCTGCGCCTGGGCTCCAGGGCCCCTTTGTACCTTGGTGCGCCTTGGCTGCCTTTGATAACTTAGGTTGTAGGAGTGCTCAGTCAATATATGCATTCCCCGAGGGCCCGTCATGTGGATGCTACTCATCGTGTCCTCAGATATCTCAAGTCCTCTCTTGGAAAGGGCATCATGTTTTCATCAAATGAAGAGCCGACTATTGAGGTGTACACAAATGCTAACTGGGCTAGATCAATTGAAGATCGACTGTCCAGTATGGGCATTGCACTATGATGGGTGGAAATTTAGTCACCAGGAGGAGCAAAAATAGCATGTGGTTGCCAGATCTAACGTTGAGGCTGAGGTCAGGGCTTCGGCTCACAAAATCTGTGAAGGGCTATAGATACGAACTATTTTGACCGATCTTGGGTTTAAAAGTAGCGAGCCGATCAGGCTATACTGCGAGAACAAGACAACGATCAGTATTGCTCACAAACCTGTGCAACATGATTGTACAAAACATATTGAAATCGACAGACACTTAATCAAAGAAAATATAGATAGAGGCATTGTTGTTACTCCATTTGTGCCCTTTGAACAACAATTGGCAAACCTCCTAACAAAGGGATTATGCAGTGGTTTCTTTAAAGAGCTTGTTGGCAAGTTGGGAATATTCGACATCACACACCCAACTTGAGGGGGATGAGTTTATTGTACTATGTGTAGTTTATTCGTAGCCGTGTTTTATTGTACTATGTGTAGTTTATTCGTAGCCGTGTTTTATTGTATTTGTTTCCTGATCCGCCTCCATATATAGAGGGGATTAGGGCTTCCTCTTTGTAATAGAAATCTATTTTTCATTTCCTCAACACTTCTCCTTAATCATGTCAAGTCTTCCATATTTGTTTTAAGGTTACATTAACAAGGGAGGTTCACATCTAAGAATTGAATCATCGTCGTCGAATACTAAGATTTTACATGTTAGAGCGCAAGTCTCTGTGATGAACTTTGCATTCCTGTTAATGGAATTTCATTAAAGAAAAATATGAAGAGAAATAAATACACGTAGATCTCAGATATTTAACATTTCAACCAAATATGGAAGTTACAAATGCTGTTTAAAAAGGAAATATATATTGAACTATGCATAACAACAACACTCAAACCTTTATCTCACCATAGTGGGGTTGGCTATATGGATCATTTGTCGCCATTGCACCCTATCTTTAGTCATAATCTCACTAATGCTTAAGCACATCATGTCTTTCCTTATAGTTTCATTCCAAATCTTTTTGGCCTACCTCCCCATTTAACATAACAGATATTCAAAATTTTAATCAGAAATAAATTTAGATTTGAAATATTAGAACTATTCTGACTCTCCGCACGTTCTTCAACATCATCTTCCTCATCAAATTATTCGGGTCCTCTAGCATCCAAGGTTGACTCTCTTAATCTTCATAGTGCCTTGATAAACTTCAATTTTTAAAATTCATGATGGAAAAAATCACACTTATGAGTATTATGTTGGTTAAGGCTCTGTTTGGCGCGACATTTTTGCTCCGGTGAGTTTGGACAAGAACGCCACCGTTATAAAATGCATGTTTGGCAAGACAATGGTTATGACTGGCACCAAGAAAAAGAAAGCAAGTTTTTGAAAATAAAAGGGGAATGAAGTTCCATAGGTGAAGTCGGGCGCTCTTGAACGACGGTACATAACTACCGTGTTCACGATCACCACCGCCGTGCCAAACGGAGCCTAAATCTCCAAGACCTCTAAAAATTTACAATTGAGTAATCCAAATACTATGGAATGATAATAGACAAAATAACTTCCGACTCCTAAAAGAGAGGACAACATGCACAATCTATAACATGCATAGTTTATTCAAAGAAGCTGACCTTTATTTTCAGATTCTTGTTGTTTTCTTTTGTGTTTTCCCATAAAATTGCAGAGGAAAGCAAAGACCCAGAAGAATTAGCCTGGATAATGGAAGGGAGGTAAATTGCTCCACTAGATTCCTTAAAAAGATATTGCACCCAATAGCTTGGAGTTCCATACAGCTGCCATGAGTTGAAGACGATGGCGTCTGGATTCCATCTGGGTTGTACATAAATGTGGGCATGAAATCTAATTTACATATGAATATGAATGAGCAAGGTACTACGATCCTAAGTAAAAGATTACTTCTGAACTTTCATAAATGATTTCATAAGACATTGAGAGATGGAATGGAGTTGTGAGCAGCCAAAAGAAAAACATTTAATATCTAAGTGCGAGCATGAGAGATATGAGAATGTTAAATAAATGTGTGACAAAAGTAAGAACAACAAAAAGACAATTATAAATAGACTCGAGTAATTTAAATATGTAGAACAAAGAAAACAAGATGCATGTGAATAGATAGAATTAATGTCAAGAGATTAGAAAGATAAGGGTATAACTCCTGAGGCATCACTAATAGATACAAAAAGGAAAATGATTCTTAAGACGGACTCTAAATAGTTGATATGAGGCTAATGTAGGAGTGACATCTACCAAATATAAATATGGACATGAAATTTAGTTTACACGTGAAAATAACGATCAGGGTACTATGAGCCTAAGAAAAAAATTACAGGCATGAAATTTAATTAAACACTGAGAGATAGATAAAAGTGTTAAGCAGGTATGAAATTTACTTTACATATGGAGATGAACAAACAAGGTACTATGAGCCTAAGCGAAAGTTTACATCTGAGTTTTCATACATGATTAAATAAAACAATGAGAGATAGATGGGGCGTAGAGCAACAAAAAAATGAAATATAAGTTCAAGCATGATAGAAACGTGGATGCTAAATAAATGTGCGACAAAACTAAGATAAATTAAGGAATGATTATACTAGAGAACAATTGGGATGACATCTATCGAACAAAAGGTATTTGAAAATAGAACGATGTAGAGCGAAGAACACAAAAATCCAGATGAATAGATTGAATTAATGCAAAAAGATTAGGATTAACGTATGAGATGGCAGCCGCAGCACAAATAGGAACAAAGGGAAAATGAGGATTCTTAAAACTAACTCTAAATATTTGAGATGATGATTAATATGCATAGAAAGAAAAATTATTCATACCGCCGATCATTGTCATTGACAAAAAGAGGAGCATAGCTTGCCATTTCAACAACATCACTGTGTAAGAAGAAGTATCTTATCAGTCAATTATGAATTATCTAAGTAGGAAAAAAGTATTGGGAGTTCTCTTAGCACTCATGATTACAGAGAGTAATAGTGTTTTAATATTGTTTATAAGCAAATAATGTCCTTGAGGCTAAGAGGTTGCAATAGAACAAAATTCAGCAGCATTCATCTATGCGTAGAAAGAATAAAGGGCAGCCCGGTTGCAATATTGTTTTAATATTGTTTATAGCTTCCCAGACCCATCACAAGGGTGAAATGTAGGTAAACCTTACCTTGCATTTTAGCAAGAGGCTGCTTCCAGGACTTAGACTCGTGACCTCAAGGTCACACGGAAACACCTTAACCGGTGCGTCAAGTCTCCCTTGCTATGTGCAAAAAGAATACACTTTAAGAACTAAGAAAGTCATTTTTACAAAATTTTGAATCAGTCAAGTATTTGATCTCACAAAGAGGATGCATTTATCACCAAATATGCTTGTCCAAACAAATGACGCAAATGGAAAGATCACAGGCTTCAAGGGCCTTGGCACGTGTAGTTGCATGCATTCATGATAAATATAAATTATATTCTGATTGCTCAAATTTGTTTGGCTAACTATATAGAGAGTGAACCTTTTTTCTTTATTTGGTCAGCAGAATGAATACCGGGTAAATGTATAATGATATGTAGTGTGAATAAAGTATTATTAATATATTCTAAAAATTGGAGGAGTGAACATGATATTGAATGCAATACAAAATCGGGAAAATGGTGTAAAAAAGTACTTAGGAATTTCTTCAAGATTATACACTTTAATTCCAGGGGGCTCATGGCTTCATGGCACTTTCCCTCAAAACAGAAGAAAAATATAGAATACTCTAATCATACACCTACCTCAACCATTCAACGCACTTCTCGTGTCCTAACCAATGACTCATCTACAATCTCATGAACCATCTATACTATTCTAGAATATTTCATTTAGACTAATATAGAAATCTCAATACTCAAGCAAATCCAGAAAAAACTACAAGATACATCTATATTCTTTTAGGATACCCACACACCTAAAGCTCTCTATAGGACAAAAGAGCCATTCACGACTTCTAAAAGACTCCTCATACCTAGAGGTTCTCTAGAAGATTACAATACTTTAGAAACTCCTGCACAACTCCAGCACATGCAAATTCCTAACACAACTTATATTTAACAAAAAAATTCATGTGTTCTCTTTGAAATCTTCGTCATTTTCAAAATTTCCTCTACATAATTGAAGAATTCTTTCTTTGTCTGCACGGCATTGTGTAACGATTTCGAACATGAACTTGAGGACCGGGACACGCATGAACTCGACCTCACGGCACCCTTATGGTTTCCATGTCTCATCAAGTCTTAGCCTAGTACATTTTTTGCTTTGACAACAGGGCAGGGAGGTAAAGCCCTGCAGGTGGATCTTCCGGATGACCTCATTTGGTACTCCATTCCCAATAATAATCTCCTTCATTTTCTCCAAGTCATGCATTGGCTCAGTATTGAATCACTCCCGTTAGGGCTCACTATCTGAGCTCACAAACTCATCCTCATCATCTTTGTTATCATGCATGGTGGCTACTCACACATGCCCCATGAGCAATCGACTGAGGTATGAAGTGTAACACCCCTTCCCAGTATTACAGAAATCAGCCGTCCGGCCGGGTCAGCGATATAAAGAAAACTAGGAAGCAGTATCAAAACTAGTAGCAGCAGGTAATAAAAGTCCAAACTAAACAGATTTAATACTTACAGCGGAAGTAAAAATTAAACTAAGGTTAACCACATACCTGATGTCTGGATTCACAGAGCCACTAAACAAAATGAGACTGCATTAACTGAAAATCTGAACTATCAAATAAGTCTGATACAAGGTACATAAAATATTAATGAGTTACACTGTCCACAATTACAAGTACATGCTGAAAACGGAGTAAACTGAAAATAGTAAAAGTACTACACTCAGACACCACCATGACGCTCATCCTAGACGAAGTTTCCCACCTAGGTCACCTGAAAAACATTGCCCACGAAGGGTCAGAGTAAAGAAGAACAATTCCCCTTAGTGACACTAAAATAGATTTACATATGAATGCATGCATGTCTTTAAAACTAGTCTCGTGCACTGAAAATATTTCATGATATATGATATGCATGATTTTCCTATACTTACTGGTGAACACTATAATTCTATACTCATGACTTTCCGTTCATTTATCCAAGTCCTGACGTTCACTAACTAGTGTACTGTCTCACGTCAAGTCTGTACTTGAGCTCTAGGTGGCTTCTAGCCTACACGTTTACTGGGAAGGCTCTAGGCAGAGTAGCTCTTAACGCGCAAAATCTGAAACTGACGACCCGAGACCATCTGACGAACTCAATTGTTCTAGTGTCACGCGGACACGGTCTCGAATCTGCTAACTGTCTCAAAGGGGAGTCAACTCCCAAGACTGTAACTCATAGGATACCATATGCCCTATGAGGATGGTAGTGCGCCTCTACCAAGCACGAAAAGACTGGTATGCTACTGACCTTTTTGGTCTGACGCTACTCTGCATGGGATATCTTTTCTGGTATACTACTGAGCGACCCTTGACTTTCTCGTGGTCGACGTGAAGGGACCTTCGCACCCTTGGTTGGACAATCTCCAAACTTACGTGTACATGTGAAGTTTCGTACTTAACTAATTGTTCACGACTTAACTAACGTGGTTATGGAAGAAGGCGTTCTCATACGTGTCTCCACGATTATTTTTCTACCGTCACACTTTTCTATGCATGATTATGATGTTGTACGAAACCTACTTATGCGTATAAAATACAATTTACTTGATATGTCTAACTAAAAGGAATTAGAATTTCCTTACAGTGGTGTTGCGACGTTCGTATACTCGGCGCGGCGACATTTTCTTTTCCAAAAGTAAATCCTGCTGTTGGAGACCTTCAAAAGTTTCCCCGACCCCGCCAAATTCCTGAAATTTACCGTAACCCTAATTTTAGAATTTCCCCTCTACGATATTCTCGTGGAAAAATTTATAAATCACTAGGGTTACAAAATTTGTGCGTTAGACTTCAAGTATTACCTTTAAGTATAGCGTTTGGGGCTACCCAAGCGTTCCACACAAAATCCGTGGGGAACTACGAACACCAAAACCTAGGATAGGGCAAACAAAACGAAAACCTAGGTTAGATTTGTTTCCAAATCAAAGGAAAACCAAGTAGAAAGCGAGAAAAAGGAAGGAATCGAACTCACCGAAGCCAAAACGTTCACTTCCACCGGTTAGGGTTGGATCCGGCACTTTCACGGCCAAGGGAGGAAAAGGAAAGTCTACCGGTGCTCGTATAGGAGGGAGGAGTGGTCGGAGATGGGTTCTGGAGGGGGATCGGACGGCGGTGGAGGATCGCGGGATGCGTCGGCTCGGCTCTGCGCGCGGGAGACGGAGGTGTCGCGACTTGCGGAAATTGAACAGTCGGCTGCGATAACCCTCTTCTCCCGTGCAAATGGATGGCGTGATCTATTTAAGCCCTTTCGGTTTTGATAACCGCATGAGATGAGGGGGGGGGGATTTTTTTATTGGCACCCCAAGGCTATAAATTTTTGGTTATACTCAACCCACTCCACATCAAACACAAATACCATTGCACTAAGCGATTTCTCGTCGCTCTTCGTTACTACAATTAAAATGCGTCTCGCTAATATGACTAACTTAAATCACCAGCTAATGAACGCGAGCTGTAGCAATAGAAGCATTGTACCTTGACGTTGCGGTGTCTCGATCAAAATTCGTCGCGATTTGCCCCTACAAAATCAAATAATTTTTCGCGTCAAATTTTGGATGTTACAAATCTCCCCTCCTAACAGAAATTTTCGTCCCCGAAAATTGTAGTCATACCTGAATCGAAGAGAAAAGAATAGTCTGCATTGCTCTTGAGTTCATCCTCACGCTCCCAAGTATACTCTGGACGGCCACAGTTCATCCAAAGGACTTTGACCATGCGAATCTCTCTATTTCTGAGCTTCTGTACCCTTGAATCCACTATTCTGACTGGTCTAACCCCAATACTAAGATCTGTCTCAATTGGTGCTTCCTCGGTACTTATGATCTGACTAGGATCTCTGACTGCTCTCCTCAGATAAGAGACGTGGAAGACATCATGTACACCACTCATCTCCTCAGGTAAGGCCAATCTGTAAGCAACCTCACCAATTCTTTCCAGTACCTCAAAAGGACCAACGAATCTGGGGCTCAGCTTTTTCATCCGCTTTATTCTAGAAACTCCTCTGACTGGTCTGACCTTCAGATAAACGTAGTCTCCAACACTGAACTCTACTGACCTGTGTTTCTGATCATGATACTTGGCCTGGCGATCCTGAGCTGTCTTCATACGCTCCTGAATAAGCTTGATCCTATCAGTGGTCTTATCAATCCATGACTCTCTGATTGTGGATCTCTCTTTACTTTCAGCCCAACATAACGGTGTCCGACAACGTCTGCCATAGAGGGCCTCGAACGGTGCCATCCCAATACTTGTCTGAAAACTATTGTTGTAGGAGAACTCCACTAGTGTAACATATTTCTCCCACTTTCCTCCAAAATCCAAAATGCACATCCGTAACAAATCCTCCAAAGTCCTATTTGTGCGCTCAGTCTGTCCATCGGTCTGGGGATGGAAAGCGGTGCTGAAGTGTAACCTGGTAGCCAACCGCTTCTGTACGTATCGCCACTCCCTGGAGGTGAATCTGCCGTCTCGGTCTGAAACTATAGTCCTGGGAATACCGTGAAGCCGAACTATCTCGTCCAAATATAACTGTGCCAGCTTCGGACCTTGATCCGTCTTCCTAAGAGGAATGAAATGGGCGACCTTAGAAAGTCGATCAACTATAACCCACAATGAATCATTCCCACTCTGCGATCTCGGCAAACCATGAATGAAATCCATGGATATATCTTCGAATGTCCACTCAGGAATGGGAAGTGGCTGCAACTTGCCTCCAGGCCTTTGGCACTCGGCCTTAACCAACTTGCACGTCTCACACTTCCCTACGTAATCTGCAACACCTCTCTTCAAGCCTGGCCACCATACTAACTTCTTGAGGTCTGCATACATCTTCGTGCTACCCGGATGTATAGAATATCTGTAATTGTGTGCCTCAAATAAAATATCCTCGCGAAGGTGACTAACATCGGGGATACACAACCTGCCATCAATCAATAGTAATTCATCCTGAATAGTGAATCCCTCCTTCTGACATGACTGCGCTGAGCTCCAAATCTCTGTCATCTTGGGATCCAACGGTAGAGCTGTCCTGATTCTGTCCTTGATATCACAGGTAATCTCCATCCAACTCAACCTTGCAGAACCAAAATTACTGTGTGGCACAATGGTAATATCCAGTCTCTCCAGCTCTCGCACTAACTCCTCCTGCTGAGTGAGGAGAAAGAAACACGAACCTCTACGGCTAAGGGCATCAGCTACAACGTTCGCCTTTCCTGGATGGTACTGAATGTCTACGTCGTAGTCTGATAGAAACTCTAACCATCTGCGCTGCCTCAAATTGAGCTCTCGCTGATCAAAGATATACTTGAGGCTCTTATGATCAGTGAAGATCTCACAACGAACACCATAGAGATAATGTCTCCAAATCTTTAGGGCATGTATGACTGCTGCAAGCTCCAAGTCATGCACTGGATAGTTCCTCTCATGAACCTTTAATTGTCTCGAGGCATAAGCTACGACCTTTCCATGCTGCATGAGAACACATCCCAAACCCTGACCTGATGCATCGCTGTAGATCTGAAACCCGTCAGGCCCTGATGGTAAACTCAAAATCGGTGCGGTCATCAACCTGCCCTTCAAGTCCTCAAAAGCCAACTCACACTCAACTGTCCAATCCAAGCCCTTACCCTTCCTGGTGAGGGAAGTCAGTGGTAAGGCTATCTTCGAAAAATCTCTGATGAATCTCCTGTAGTAACCAGCAAGACCCAAAAAGCTGCGAACCTCTGAAACTGTCGTCGGCCTTGGCCAACTCTTAATGGCCTCTATCTTCTTCGGATCAACACTAACTCCTTTCTGACTGATGATATGGCCTAAGAATGCAATCTCTGAAAGCCAAAACTCGCACTTTGAAAACTTGGCAAACAACTGATTTTTCCTGAGTGTGCTCAAAACAATCCTAAGATGTGCTGCATGATCTTCTGCACTCTTAGAGAACACCAAGATGTCATCTATAAAGACGATGACAAAGCGATCCAAGTACTCCCGAAATACTCTGTTCATCAGGTCCATAAATACTGAAGGAGCATTGGTCAGCCCAAACGGCATGACCACGAACTCGAAGTGTCCATATTTAGTGCTGAAAACCGTCTTCTGAATATCCAAATCACGAATCTTTAATTGGTGATAGCCTGACCTCAGATCTAACTTGGAGAAAGTGTTTGATCCCACCAACTGGTCGAACAAATCATCAATCCTGGGAATCGGGTACTTGTTCTTTACTGTTAGCTTGTTCAACTCACGGTAGTCTATGCACAGTCTCAGACTACCATCCTTTTTCTTCACAAAAAGCACTGGAGCACTCCATGGTGAAGTGCTGGGGCGTATAAAACCCAAATCCAGTAACTCCTGCAACTGACTCTTCAACTCTGCTAGTTCCCTCGGAGCCATCCGATAGGGAGATTTGGCTACCGGTGTATCCACAGGCTGCAAGTCTATCGGGAACTCAATCTCTCTATCTGGAGGGGCACCAGGGAGCTCTTCCGGAAAAACATCGGAGAACTCCTGCACCACTGGTACCTCTGACAAGTCAGCCTTATTCTCTGCATTCATCAGTACCACGAAGGTTTCACAACCCTTACTGATGCACCTTCTCGCTTGGACTGCAGATATAATCATTTTCACTACTCCCTTCAAGCCCTGAAAAGAAAAGGAAGTCTGATTGGGGCCATCAAACTGTATCTGCTTCGCCCTACAGTCAATCCTGGCGTTGACTGCCGAAAGCCAATCCATTCCAAAAATCAGGTCGAATCCTGCAATAGGTAGCTGCAAAGCTTCCACAATAATCTCGGTGTCACCAAACTGCACCGGTACCCTGCACCTATCTCTGGTCTGCAGAAGGGATCCATTCGGCATCATAACATCCAGCGCTACAGTATCTGAGGATACTTCTAAATTCAACTTACGCACTAGAGATTCTGCGATAAACGAGTGCGAGGCACCCGTATCAAACAGAATCTTAGAGGGTAAATTTCGAATCATAAGGATGCCTACATGAATGAATTTTCAAAAAGAAAAGAGTGTCACTACGGATGGTTAAATAAGCTTATCAGGCAAATTAAACACTTACCTGTCACTACATCTTCCTGCCCCTTAGCCTCATACTGACCAAGTTCATAAGCTCTGGGCTGCACCAAATCTCGACCCTGTTGTGGTCTTCCATCGGTAATCATCAATGCTTTGTCCTTGTCTGCTCTGCTCGGGCCACCAATCTCATACTTCGACTGCAGGAACAAAATGCATTTGTCATCTACCGAAAATTTATAAATGTACAAAAATACAACAAGGTTGATTACCTGATTCGAACCACCTTCCTGACAGAAACGAGCAATGTGTCCAGGTTGACGACACTTGTAACACACGCCCGTGCTGGCCAAACACTCTCCTGGATGGCGACGCTGACACTTCGGACAGAGGGGGTAGTCCCTGCTCCTGTCACCAGATTGACCATACTTCCTCGCATCAGGCTTCTGCTTCTTGTTCCAGTTCTTCCCCTGATCATTCCTGCTCTGCTGCGACTGATGCGAATCCTGAGATCGCTTTGCACGGAAATTACTTCGCTTTTGAACCTTCTGCTGGTCAGCCTCCAGCCTGCGAGCCGTATCCACTAAGCTCCTGCAATCAGCATTGACCATGGTCATCAGCGGCTGTCTCAATGAGTCTCGTAAGCCATCCACAAAGCGGTTGCACTTCTCAGTCTGGTCTCCCTGCATTACGCCCGCATATCGAGCCAGATGGGTAAGCTCTCGCTCATACTCAGCAACAGTCTTGTCCCCCTGGAAGAGCCTAAGGTATCTCTCCTGTAGACCTCGTCGTGCGGAAGGAGGTACGAACCAACTCGCAAGGGCTCTAGAAAATTCGCCCCACGTAAACATGTCTGGCGTACGACCTGACCAAAAACATAATCATACTATTAAAAGAGAGAACATATCACTTCCAAAATAATTAAAGGAATTTTCATAACCATTTACCTGCGGGATCATCCGCCCGGTACTTGTCCCACCAGACCTTTGCCTCACCTCGGAGGAGGAAAACTGCCAGAGGAACCTTCTTATTCTCTGGGCACTCCAAAACATCCAGCAGGTCTCTGGTGTTTGCTACCCAATCATCTGTATTCATCGGGGTTTCATCCCCACTGTAGTTTGAAGGCTGAAGTTCTCTAAAATTCCTCAAATAACGCTCCAGGGTCATCTCCACGGGTGCTGGGGCAGGAGCTGGTGCAGGGGCTGGTACGTGCACTGGAACTGGAAACCCTGCAGCCAGTCCTCTCTGGAACTCCATCAAGGCAACAGTAACCGCCTTGGCAATCTGAGACGCTATGTCAGTGCCCTCTGAAACTGCTGGAACTGGAGGTACCTGTGGCACTGCAGCATCTCCCATAGTGGCGTTAGAAACAGGGTCCTGACGTGAAGATTCACCTGGTTCACTTACTCGAGTTGCCTGATAGAACATATAAAAGAAATCTGGTTATTTATCAAGCGTCTACTAAAACTGGCTTGACAATTATATTCGTACTCCTGCGAAAAACTAAGCCTTAAACGCAATTTAAAAATACTCTACTAACAAAAGTTTACTGTTATACAGTCCTATGGCTCTGTGAAAACCTTCTAGGGTCCAGGGATCCTAACCTGGCTCTGATACCAATTTGTAACACCCCTTCTCAGTATTACAGAAATCAGCCGTCCGGCCGGGTCAGCGATATAAAGAAAACTAGGAAGCAGTATCAAAACTAGTAGCAGCAGGTAATAAAAGTCCAAACTAAACAGATTTAATACTTACAGCGGGAGTAAAAATTAAACTAAGGTTAACCACATACCTGATGTCTGGATTCACAGAGCCACTAAACAAAATGAGACTGCATTAACTGAAAATCTGAACTATCAAATAAGTCTGATACAAGGTACATAAAATATTAATGAGTTACACTGTCCACAATTACAAGTACATGCTGAAAACGGAGTAAACTGAAAATAGTAAAAGTACTACACTCAGACACCACCATGACGCTCATCCTAGACGAAGTTTCCCACCTGGGTCACCTGAAAAACATTGCCCACGAAGGGTCAGAGTAAAGAAGAACAATTCCCCTTAGTGACACTAAAATAGATTTACATATGAATGCATGCATGTCTTTAAAACTAGTCTCGTGCACTGAAAATATTTCATGATATATGATATGCATGATTTTCCTATACTTACTGGTGAACACTATAATTCTATACTCATGACTTTCCGTTCATTTACCCAAGTCCTGACGTTCACTAACTAGTGTACTGTCTCACGTCAAGTCTGTACTTGAGCTCTAGGTGGCTTCTAGCCTACACGTTTACTGGGAAGGCTCTAGGCAGAGTAGCTCCTAACGCGCAAAATCTGAAACTGACGACCCGAGACCATCTGACGAACTCAATTGTTCTAGTGTCACGCGGACACGGTCTCGAATCTGCTAACTGTCTCAAAGGGGAGTCAACTCCCAAGACTGTAACTCATAGGATACCATATGCCCTATGAGGATGGTAGTGCGCCTCTACCAAGCACGAAAAGACTGGTGTGTTACTGACCTTTTTGGTCTGACGCTACTCTGCATGGGATATCTTTTCTGGTGTACTACTGAGCGACCCTTGACTTTCTCGTGGTCGACGTGAAGGGACCTTCGCACCCTTGGTTGGACAATCTCCAAACTTACGTGTACATGTGAAGTTTCGTACTTAACTAACTGTTCACGACTTAACTAACGTGGTTATGGAAGAAGGCGTTCTCATACGTGTCTCCACGATTATTTTTCTACCGTCACATTTTTCTATGCATGATTATGATGTGGCACAAAACCTACTTATGCGTATAAAATACAATTTACTTGATATGTCTAACTAAAAGGAATTAGAATTTCCTTACAGTGGTGTTGCGACGTTCGTATACTCGGCGCGGCGACATTTTCTTTTCCAAAAGTAAATCCTGCTGTTGGAGACCTTCAAAAGTTTCCCCGACCCCGCCAAATTCCTGAAATTTACCGTAACCCTAATTTTAGAATTTGCCCTCTACGATATTCTCATGGAAAAATTTATAAATCACTAGGGTTACAAAATTTGTGCGTTAGACTTCAAGTATTACCTTTAAGTATAGCGTTTGGGGCTACCAAACGTTCCACACAAAATCCGTGGGGAACTACGAACACCAAAACCTAGGATAGGGCAAACAAAACGAAAACCTAGGTTAGATTTGTTTCCAAATCAAAGGAAAACCAAGTAGAAAGCGAGAAAAAGGAAGGAATCGAACTCACCGAAGCCAAAACGTTCACTTCCACCGGTTAGGGTTGGATCCGGCACTTTCACGGCCAAGGGAGGAAAAGGAAAGTCTACCGGTGCTCGTAGAGGAGGGAGGAGTGGTCGGAGATGGGTTCTGGAGGGGGATCGGACGGCGGTGGAGGATCGCGGGATGCGTTGGCTCGGCTCTGCGCGCGGGAGACGGAGGTGTCGCGACTTGCGGAAATTGAACAGTCGGCTGCGATAACCCTCTTCTCCCGTGCAAATGGATGGCGTGATCTATTTAAGCCCTTTCGGTTTTGATAACCGCATGAGATGAGGGGGGGGGGATTTTTTATTGGCACCCCAAGGCTATAAATTTTTGGCTATACTCAACCCACTCCACATCAAACACAAATACCATTGCACTAAGCGATTTCTCGTCGCTCTTCGTTACTACAATTAAAATGCGTCTCGCTAATATGACTAACTTAAATCACCAGCTAATGAACGCGAGCTGTAGCAATAGAAGCATTGTACCTTGACGTTGCGGTGCCTCGATCAAAATTCGTCGCGATTTGCCCCTACAAAATCAAATAATTTTTCGCGTCAAATTTCGGATGTTACATGAAGCCTCATGCACTAGAAGCACCCTACTTTAGGCACAAAAGCAGGGGCTAATTAAGGCACAAAAACTTTCTCCTCCTCCTCATGTGCCGTTTGATTTGTATGGCATTGTTTTTGTAGATGAACACGGAAATGAGAAATAAAGATATGATTTTATTTATCTCAATAAAAAATTACATATGTATTTGTACATATATATAGGAGAAGAGGGGAGCCTAAACTCTATCCCAAGATGTGGGACTAAATCCTAAGAGGGCTTTACATGGGCCTTTACGATGGACTTTCTTTATACTTTCTTCAACAGTTTTCATAAACTTTACCCACATCTACTTTGTACCTCATTCTTTGTGCTGACTTTTCCCTTTGCGGACTTAGGGTCAAACTATCATTGCAGTTTGGAATTCATCTTAAGCAATGCCCTTCAAACTCTGATAGTAGTTCCACCGTTATAGAGTAGTATCCAACAAGTACATTGAACAGATGCATCCTTGTAGCGGGCTATCAATGATCCCCATTTCTTAATAATATTAATCCATGCCCCAAACGAAGTTTTGCACCTCTTCAGTCGTAGCTGAGCTTTTGAACTTTTGATTTGGGTATGTCCTTTTGTGCCTAAACTTGTACAGTAAGCCTTTTTGCTCAACAATATTGTCATCATATTGAAAATTTTCATCTTCAACTCTAGCATCCCCTTGTGTGTTGTCATCAACATGGCTAGAAGAGCCTTAGAACTCTCATATCCCCCATTTAATGGCTAAGGATGGAACTCGATACTTCTACTCAATGGCTCCAAGTAGGATGCCATCTTCCTCTTTCTCACCCCACATTTCCACGTGGAGGAATAGTTGGGAAGGATCTATCACCTGGGGAATGGAAGTGTCCAACTATTTATACTACACTAGAAGATTCTACACTCCAAAATAATCTAAAAAACTCTAGACTCGCCATAATCCAGAACAATCTACAAGAAAAGTCCACACTCTTCTAAGATACTACACACCGAGAATCCTCTAGAGATTCTATGCTACATTTATAACACCTTATTTTAGAGAATTTGCTTTTCCTCCTATGAGAACTTAGTGTCACTAATTATCTACAATTTTCCTCTTATTCAACAATCAATAAGTTTTACAAATTATAGACAACGCAATATGTTACGGATCCTTTAATGACGTTATTTAGTATTAATTATTTTTTAATATGTTTTATTGTCTTAGAGTTGCGTCCTTAAAGGGCGTCATTATTTATGACGTGTCTTTATGAGGTGTCCTTTTCAGTCGCATGTCCAAGTCTGTCTTTATTTTCTTTGATGTCCTTTCCTTTTTGGTGTCGATGGCAAGTCATATTTAAAGAACTCAGTGAGTCTTGTATTGGCATGAATAAAGTACGTATATTTTCCCTAACCCTAAAAGAGATCTTGGAAGCTCTAGTTGAATATACGCATTATTAATTATTATTAATTTTTACGTTTCTTTTCCGTCATCGCTCTTATGTAATCCACGTGATATGTCACGTGTTGTGAACTCATATATATGTATACTATTGCCCGGTTCTAGGGCATCCGAATTCCAAAATACGTCTTTCCACTTGGTATCAGATGGAAAAGGCCGATCCCGATCAGTCGCTTCCGATCAATCCAGATCCCGCTTCGTTTGCTTCCGCTCGGTCCCGCACCGCTTGCTTCCGCCCGATCCCGCACCGCACGCTGGCGACGTAGCCGTCGCTGGCTCCGTAAATGCCCGATCCCGCACCGCTGGCTCCGTAACCGACCACACCGCCCGATCCCATACCGCTGTCGCTGGCTCCGTAACCCGCACCAGCCGCTCCAGCCGCACCAGCAGCACCCGCCGCCACCGCGTATCTCTTCTTCCGACCTTGCATCTCTGGCCGGTTGTTTTGTCCTCCATGAGGGCTGCCAGAGACACCGTGCTCACATCCTCTGGTGTTCCTTCAGACATCAAGATCTAAGGGACACCCGTAGGATGTGCTTTCGTCCGATGTGAGATTTGCATTCTCTCCGATGGAGGATCAATCCGACATTTCCCCTAATACTCAATCTGGTACTATTACTGGTTCCTCTGGCGATCCTCCACGGAGTCAGGGACACTCTGACTCGTTGAAGATTACTACTGTTGCCTTGGATGGCACAAATTATCTGGAATGGTCCAGGGCATCCCAACATGTTATTCGCAGTCACCAGCTATATGGACTCATTGATGGTACCACCGTTGAGCCACCTCGTGCCGATCCCTCATGGAGAAAATGGGATTCGGACAATTCGTTGGCCGTCTCGTGGTTACTGCATTCGATGTCCCCTCAGGTGTACCACAGTTATATGTTGTTGGACTCTGCTTATGATATTTGGACAAGAGCCTGTGATACTTACTCCGGCCAGCAGTTCGATGCAAGTGTATGAGCTCACTCGCCGTGTCCTGGAGCTGAAGAAAGGAAATATGACTATTGTCGCCCACTATTCTGAGTTTGAGCGCCTCTATCAGGAGCTGGATTTCTTCAACACATTTACTGCAGCATGTACTGCTGATGCGGTGGCCCTTCAGAAAGATAAAGATCGATTTCGGGTTCATGTGTTCCTTATGGGGCTCAACATGGAGTGTGACGTTGTTCGCCTGCATGTTCTCCATCGTGAGCCGCTTCCCTCTCTTCGGGAGGCCTTCGGCATGCTCCTCAGTGATGAGAATCGTCGTCGCACTCTTGCCCCCCCCCTACTGATCACTCTGATGTCGCTGGGATGTCTCGCGGACCACTTCATACTTGTAGTCATTGTGGGAAGCAGGGTCATACCAAAGACTCGTGCTTTCGTCTGCACCCGCACCTTGCCCCTGGTGGTCGAGGCTCTGGTTCTCGTGGTCGAGGTGGATACCGTGGTGGTGGACGTCACTCTGGTGATTGCTCTCAGTCTTCTGCGCACTCTATTGAGGTTCTGGAGGACATCTCCCAGGGCCTGTCTGCTGTTGAATTAGAGACTTTTTTGTCGTCTGTTGCGCTCTCACACAGATTCTACCCATGCTAGTTCTCATGCTGTTGTTGCTACTTCAGGTCTGTCCAGTGCTCATGCTGTGTCACCTTCCCCTTCCGAGTGGATTATCGACTCGGGTGCAACAGACCACGTGACTGGCTCTGCCTCAGGTTTTACCTCTTATACTCTTCTTTCTGGGCGTGATAAGATTATTGCTGCTAATGACTCTCTCTCGGCCATTGCTGGTAAAGGGACTGTCACTTGTTCTCCTGACCTATCATTATCCTTTGTTTTGCACGTCCCGTTTTTTTTCTCGCAATTTGCTCTCCATTAGTCACTTGACTGCCTCCTTAAACTGCTCTGTAACCTTTTACCCTGATGTTTGTGTGTTTCAGGATCTGGATACGAGGTGGACGCTTGGCAGTGGTAGGAACGTTGGCGGGCTGCATTTGTTGGACCAAACCTCTACCAGTGCTCTTTCATCCACCAGATCTCTGACTCTTCATGACATTCGGCGCTGGCACCAGCGCCTTGGCCACCCTTCTGATTTATTTCTTATTAAGTTGTTTCATGTTTTTCAACATTTAATTCGGTCGTTTTTCTGTGACACATGTGAAAAATCTAAGCATGTTCGTCAAAATATTAGTTATTTGTCTTCTCCTAGTTTATGTCCATTTGATGTTATTCATTCTGATGTTTGGGGTTCATCCCCGGTATTATCTTTATCTGGGTATAAATGGTTTGTGATGTTTATTGATTGTCATTCCCGCACTACGTGGCTTTATCTGCTTAAAAGAAAAAGTGACGTGATCTCTTGTTTTCAGTCCTTTCATAAGATGGTGGCCCAACAATTTGGTGGGATAATTCGTGTGTTTCATAGTGATAATGGTGGGGAATATGATGACCAGGGGCCGTTTGGGGCCTATCTTGTCAATCATGACATCATTCATCAAACCACCTATGTCCACACATTCACTCAGAAGAATAGGCACTTGCTGGAGGTGGCTCGATGTTTACTTATCGCTATGCACCTTCCCAAATCCTACTGGGGTGATGCAGTTCTCATGGCTGCGCATCTCATCAACCGTCTTCCGTCTCGTTTCATCTCCTATGATACGCTCATCTCTCGTCTCGCCAAGAACCACATCGTCCACACCTCTCATATTGCTCCTCGTATCTTTGGTTCTGTCTGTTTTGTCCACGTTCATACCCCGCACCGTGATAAACTGGATGCGCGTTCCATTCGATGTATTTTTATTGGGTACTCTCCTACCACCAAAGGATATCGATCTATCAACCCCCGACTCGGCGCTACTATTGCACTGTTGATGTTACATTCCGTGAGGGGGAGTTGTACTTTGGTCCTCGTCAGGGGGAGACAAGTAATAGCAGTGACGAGAACATCGACTCTCCTCTTCCGATTGTTGACTCTCCTCTTCCGCTTGTTATCCCTCCTCATATTTCCCCTTCCAATTGTCTGACTACTGCCCCTGTTTCTTCTCCTTTTGCTCCACCTATATACACATACTCCCGTCGTCCCAAGGCCATTGAGCAAGTGCAGACTGTTGATGTTCCACCAGTGCCGGTGACGGTTCCCGCTCCAGATTCTGATGATGACCTTCATGTTCCTCTTGCTCGTCTTATAGTTAAAAGGGGCGGCACCAAACACCTCATTGCCAACTACAGTTGCTATACTCATCTCTCTCAGGCCCACAAAGCCTTTATATCATCTCTTTCATCTATTATGATTCCTAAGACTAGGCAGGAGGCTGTTCAGATACCTGAGTGGAAACAGGCAATGGAAGAGGAACTACGTGCCTTGAAACAAAATGAAACATGGCGGCTTACTAGCCTTCCTCTTGGGAAGCGAATGGTCGGGTCTCGATGGTCTTCACAGTGAAACAGAATCAAGATGGGGTGGTCGAGCGCTACAAAGCCCGCTTGGTGGCTCAGGGTATGCCCAGGCACAGAGCATTGACTACCAAGAGACCTTTGCTCATGTTGCTAAGATGAACTCAATTCGAGTGCTTCTCTCCTGTGATGCGAGTTGTGGATGGGAGCTACAGCAGTTCGATGTCAAGAATGCGTTCTTGCATGGTGATCTGGAAGAGTAGGTCTACATGAATATTCCCCAGGGTTTTGTTACCGAAGGATCCAATGGGAAGGTCTGTTGTCTGCAGAAATCTCTGTATGTCCTGAAACAGTCTCCGAGAGCGTGGTTTGGACGGTTTAACAAGACCATGATTCAGCTAGGATACACCCAAGGTCAAGCTGATCACACTCTCTTCATCAAGAGAAAAGGTGCACATGTTTCTATTCTTATTATGTACGTGGATGACATCATCATTAGCGGAGATGACTTGGAGGGGATTAGTCACCTGAAAAAACAAGTGGGTAGGGAATTTGAAGTCAAGGATCTGAGAAAGCTGAAATACTTCTTGAGAATTGAAGTTGTGAGGTCTCGACGGGGATCTTCATCTCTCAAAGGAAGTATACTCTTGAACTTCTGGAGAAGACTAGGATGCTTGGGTGTGCCACCGTGGACACTTCAATTGAGGCTAATCATAAAATTGATTTGAATACTAGTGGGGAGAAAGTGGATGCATCAAAATACCAACGATTGGTTGGGAGACTCATATATTTGTCCCATACTCGCCCTGATAGTACGTATGTTGTGAGCATCCTAAGTAGATTTATACAATCTCCTTTTATACGCCATCAACAAGCTGCCTTTAGGGTGTTGTGATACCTCAAGAAGACACTAGGACGTGGGATTCTGTTCAAAGCTAATAAACCTTTGGAGGTTTAAGTGTTTACAGATGCTGATTGGGCTGGTAGTCAAGATGACAGAAAATCTACCACTAGGTATTGTTCATTTGTGGGAGGCAACCTTGTATCATGCAAGAGTAAGAAGCAGAATGTTGTAGCACGCTCGAGCGCTGAAGCAAAATATAGTGCTATAGCGCAAGGAGTTTGTGAGGGATTGTGGTTGAAGACGATTCTTCAAGATATGTGTTTTCAGGTGAACAAACCTGTTACCATCTACTGTGGCAACAAGGCAGCCATCAGTATTGCTCACAATCCAGTTCAACATAACAGAACCAAACATATGGAAGTTGACAGACATTTCATCAAAAATCACCTCGACAAGGGAAATATCTGCACTTCATTCGTGAACTCATTTGACCAGCTTGCAAATGTTTTCACCAAGGGACTATGCAGTGACAACTTCAAGGACAACACTAACAAGTTGGGAATGTTCAATATATATTCCCAACTTGAGGGGGAGAGTTGAATATACGCATTATTAATTATTATTAATTTTTACGTTTCTTTTCCGTCATCGCTCTTATGTAACCCACGTGATATGTGACATGTTGTGAACTCATATATATGTATGTTATTGCCCGGTTCTAGGGCATCTGAATTCCAAAATACGTCTTTCCACTGCTCTCTCTCTCTCTCGAGCACGCTCCGCTAAAGCAGCAACGGTGAAGGCTCCATAGCATCTCCGCCACCGTCATCTCCACCTCCGGCCATCTCCTCCGACAACATTCTAAGACTCATAACAACTTCGTATTAGAGGCACTCCTCCCCTACTTCTCGCAAGTCGGAATCCTAGGTGAATCCTCAACCGGCGACCCTGATGCACACCTCCGTTGAGCCCTCTGCACTCTGGCAGAGCATCAACGCAACAGCGTTGGGCCCTCCTCCCAGCGACTGACAAACACTCTTTCGGCACCAGTCGCGCGCTGCTACTTGTCCCCGGCCGTCCAGAACAGCCCATCCATATCCTATCGCTCGTCGACATCCAGCCACTCGGCGACAAGCGGGATCCCGTGTCGACTCCTTGCCGCTTGATATGAGCAATTAACAACCCACCTGTGTCTGGCATATTCGACGGTGTCAATCTCGTCATCTGCATCACGAATCAAGCACGACCAACGACAATTCCCCTATTTGTGTGGTACACGCAAACGACAACAGCGCCAGTCTCTGACTTTTCGGCAATGTTACCCGTCTCTGCTTTTTCTGGAAGCAGCACGCCTTCCAGATTGGACCAACATTCACGCGTGGGCCTACAGGAATTAATTTCCGCCTCCATTTGGGCTGGACGCGGGAAATTACGTCCTTCCAGATCCAGCCAACACTCCAAACTCGACGCAACTTCTTAGCAATAAAATTTGTGGCACCGCTATTGGGAGATGACGCGACAGGCGCGACAACACAAATTCAGTCGTCTCCGACGACTCCAGGCGTCTAGTCACCCGCTCCTTATCTCGTTCCACCTCCATCCACAATACGGGAGACTCCACTGACTTCTTGAAAGCTATGAACCAGCTATACAGAGTTATATCTGCGATAGATGCACGTCTTCAGGATGTAAAAGCACGCTTTCGAGATGCTGACACACACCATCAGGACGACATGACAACCCTCAACACCAAACTGCACCTCCTGTGGTTACCACCCCACCCACAGATCACGCCAGCAGCAGTCAAGTTTCGCTGCCCCAACTCATCCTCCATGAGCCGCCACCGCAGACCATCTTATGCCCGGAAGCTATTATTCTGACACGCTATACCCGGTTGAAATTTCCCACCTATGATGGAAAACAGATCCTTTGGGCTGCCTCACCAGGTGCGAACAATTCTTTTATCATCAGCAAACTCCGACAGTCGAATGACTTCCTATGGCCTTCTTCCATCTTCTCGACTCGGCCTTGCTTTGGATCACTCGTCTTTTCACTGATCAGCCGGGTCTAACGTGAGACGATTTCAAGCGATTTTGCAACCTGTGTTTCAGCCCTCCAATCCGCAGTAACCCCCTCAGTGCCCTCAACAACTTCTTCGCGAACGTCTACGACTTGATGTTGAATTTGAGGCTCCTCCAGACTTCGTGATTGCTATGAGTCCGGTCAGGTTATGTGATTGTCGCTTCCAACTGGCACAGGAGGTCTATTTGCCCACCGACGCAGGCATTCGATCGGGTCACTCTGAGGGACATCCAACCCCACCAGTCCGTAAACTATCTCGGAATGAGATGATAGAACAACACTCTCAGAATGAGATGATAGAACGGCGCGTTAAGCGCTTATGTTTCAACTACGACGAGTCGTACACACGCGACCACAAGAGCAAATGACTTTTTTATCTGCAAGTCGAGGACACCGACGATGAGGGTGTCAGCTAACGAGGGACATCATGGATCTCCCTCGAGCTTGAGGACAAGCTCATTTTGCAAGGCAGAAGAGATGTTACAGATCCTTTAATGACATTATTTATTATTAATTATTTCTTAATATGTTTTATTTTGTCTTATAGTTGCGTCCTTATAGGGCGTCATTATTTATGACATGTATTTATGAGGTGTCCTTTTTAGTCGCATGTCCAAATCTGTCATTATTTCCTTTGATGGTCTTTCTTTTTTGGTGTCGATTGTAAGTCCTATTTAAAAGACTCGGTGAGTCTTGTATTGGCATGAAAAAAGTAAGTCTATTTTCCCTAACCCTAAAAGAGATCTTGGAAACTTTCTTTCTCTCAAGCACGTCCCGCTTAGCCAACCGCGTTCAAGGCTCCGCAGTATCTCCTCCACTGTCATCTCCACCTTCGTCCATCTCCTCCAGCAACATTCTATGACCCATAACACAATACTTCATGAACACGAAATATATTGAAGTTGTTTGTCACTTCGTTTGAGATGGTTGATGAAAAAAAGCTTAATTCTACTATTCATGCACCATTATCTCAGTAATTAACTTATATTCTGACAAGGCGTAACCTCTACAAATATTCCACACCTTCATAAGCAAGCCAGGCTTCGACAACATCAAATATGTTGTTAAGATATCTTTTATGGTTGTACTTTATATATTGGCATTTAAAATCTAAACCAAGTATTTGTGCACTCCATATTAAGCCTGCTTGGGATAAAAATAATACATATTCATTATTTCCTAACAGGTTAAACACCAGACAACACTAAGATAGTCACAAATGCAAAACAATTATTCATAAAGCCGAATCCAAATATTTGGAACATGGCTACTGATGATGATAATGATAATGATTTTTCTAAAAAGAAAAAAACTATTAAAATATTTATAATGAATTACAATAGCTTGAAAACATTTCCATGAAAATAAGAAATTTAAGTCAGAATAAACGAGCAAAAGAGTCAACTCGCGATATAAGTAGTTAAGTACCTATTTCTTTCCAGCCCCAAAAGAAACCCAGCTTCTCCTAATGCAGCTAGAAGACTTCCCTTGCCAGCATCAGATCCAGTCACAGCATATTCACTAACAAAAGCCTAGAATTTGCTTCATCAAGTAGAAAGTTAGTATACACTATCAACCATGCCCTTAAACTTCAGTAGCCATTTGATATATCATAACTGTCATACCTTGGGGCCAGAGCGTGATGTGCGGTCAAATTGCTTTGACATTGCAAACAAATTGTTCGATGATGTGTAAATCTATTGGAATAAATCCAATTAGAGGCAGGATGATAAAAATAAACAAAAATTTAAAAAATTAAAAAAAAAAGTTGCTTAAAAATGCATACATGAAAATCATACATATCCGCAGGATGGTCTAGTGGGGTAGATGAGCCATCACAGTTGGTAATGATTTCAATATCTGGATAGGTAGCTTTGATGGCATAGTAGAACTTGAGGTAGTTTCCTGTCAACTACTATGATGTTAGATTTTTCGCAAGTCTTTATTTCAATCGACATTTGGTATGCTTAATAGTACAAATTATTCACTAACTTCAAGAAACAATGAATCAAATATACAAAATAATACATAAATGAAACGGGAACTGATTTTGAAAATAAGAACCTATTGTTTAAATTGGGAACATACAGATATTAAGTACTAGTAAATGTCGAGTATGATATAGTCAAACTATAAAGTGAATCTTCCTCCTTCAAAAAATGAGGAGAAAGTCTCCAGGTATTAGAATATGATGATGTGGCCTTCCTAAACTTTATTTTAGTTGAAGGAAATAGAAGAAGACATTTACAATTTCTTGAAAGCAAAAATGGTGAACCTTGCAGTGCGATCAGTAACATAAATAAGTTTATATGCGATTCAAGAATTATTATCACAAAACAGGGAAAAGAGTGCAAATCATGGTACTTTGTAGCAACTGACATAAAGTTGATTGTTTGTTGTTTACAACTATGAAACAAACTATGAGATGAAATCAAAATGTCACAATATCTAAGAGACTTATAGATGGGGATCACGATCGGCTTATACGGATCCACTTATGCACGATGATCAGAACAGTTCATCTTATGCGGATCGACGATCGTACCATTGTTTGTTCTTTTCATTTTTCATTTTGAGACGTATTTTTATTTTATTTTGAGTCGGCACGATCGACCAATCATAGATGTATGTTGCCCCCTAAGAGTATAAATAGAGGGTGAGAGCTCTCATTTTAGACATCGAAGTATGGAGTCCTGAAGCCCATCCTTTGGTCAAGTCGGCGTCGAAGCCGCTCCCGGGTGTGAAGCCTTGGATATACCTCCCTCCTCCTAGCCGTGAGTCATTCCCCCCCCCCCCTTTTCCCTCCTCACGTTTCTCCTCCCCCTTTCCAGCCACTGCCAACATTTTTCCCCACCCCTCCTCCATCCTACATACCACAACAGCCAACTGTCTTTTCCCTCCTCATGTTTCTCCTCTTCCATCACAAGAAATAGCCACCTCCTCCCCCCCCCCTCTCCCACTTAACAGCCATGAGCCACCTTTAAAAATTTCCAAGAAAACATCTTTATCCCCTCAATTCCATCTCCGGCGATCACCGGAAAACGTCTCCGACTACCTCCGGTGATCCACCACCACATACCTTCTAATTTTATTTCATTTTAGTTTTTCTGGCTATCGTCGGAAAACATCTCAGGCGACCACCGGAGGCCACCTCCAACCACCGGCCAGCCAACTCCCACTACTTCATAACTCCCCACTCTCCTAAAAAAGGGGCGCATTATCTCCTACATTTCCTCCCTATCTCTCATTTCCCCACTAACCCTTACTACAACCCTCACGTGGAGCCACTCACACATCTCCAACTGAGCCCCAACTTCCATCCCACATCTTCCCACTGTCCAGAAATCCAAAATCAGCCCCTCTCTCTCCACATTCCACCCCCGCTCTCAGCAAAGCAGCCAGCCCCCCTTTCTTATCACCCTCAACTTCACGTGGAGCCACTAGCAGCCCCTCCAACTCCCTGTTAACCGCCCCCAGCCCCCATCATCATCATCGAGGAACCACCCTCCCCATCGGCCCATTATTAAATTCAGCAAGCACCCCACTCCTCCAGTCTGCCTCTCCACTATTTCAGCCCCTCTCCCCCACGTGGAACCACCTCCCAATAGGCCATCCTAGCTGGAGAAAATTCCTGTCTGCTGCCTTCAATTCTCTACCCCTTCCAGCAGCTGTCCTGCCTCGACAACTGCAGCCCGCCGCCATAACTGCCTCCTTACACAGTTTAGAGTTACTGTCAC
This sequence comes from Platanthera guangdongensis, assembly GCA_039583875.1. Lineage (NCBI taxonomy): Eukaryota > Viridiplantae > Streptophyta > Magnoliopsida > Asparagales > Orchidaceae > Platanthera > Platanthera guangdongensis. Next base: position 173,646,180 of record CM077161.1, read on the forward strand.
AGTTTCTGGACAGTCAAATACAGCAGTTGAGTGCTGAAATTTGCCCCGAACAGTCCTCCTAAAGCGCCTCCAGCCCTCCCCTCTATGTATTCAAGGTTTGTGTGTTTGTTGATTTTCTAGTTGAATATTTGTGTTAATTCTCCGCTCGCAAGATCTTGGTTTATAATCATTGTTTCCGAAGTTTCAAGCTTTTGTAATTTGCTATTTGATCAGTCATTACTTTTGTGTGCTGCATTTATACTACAACATGTGCTCTCTATTTTGAGAAATTTTCTTCTATTGTGGTTTTCTTACATTTGCATTTATAAATCAAATTTTTATTGCGAGTTACAAATTCATCGGATTCTTATTATTGCATGTAGTGATCAGACATTATCCCTGACATATAGGACCGTACTGCGTCATTAACCACATTATACAAGTGAGTGTATAGATATAGAATATCTTATTATTGGATAAGAACGACTGTAACAGGTCGATGAACTAAATGGACGCGACAATTCTAATAGTGGTGATGAGATTACGCAAAAATACTTCTAACAAACGAAAATAAAAAACAAACCTCGGTAATTCTTTTTTCCACAATCTTCGTTCCCAATTGCCAAATATTTTAGCTCAAAAGGTATTGGATGTCCCATTGCAGCTCGAAGAGAGCCCCATGTCGAGTTAACAGATCCTCTAGCAAATTCAATACTATCAAGGGTATCCTGAAAATACACGTTTGTAAGAAAAAATAGCTAATCCATATTTATTAATCAAAAAAAATCATCTCGAGTGTTAATGCTACACAGTTTTTCTTGTTTATTTGATTAGTCGTACTGGTACATCTTGTATGGGCCGCTCTGTTCACATAACGATGGACTTTATTCTATTGTAAATTAAAATCATTATTTTGCTTAAAATGGTATCATGAGCAGGTTCCATCACAATGCTGCTCCCTATCCAACAAACCGCTCCCTCACTTCCCCCCTTCATCTCGTCCACAGCGACTCCGCCTTGGCATCGCTTCTTTTCACTCACGGGTCTCATTCACGCCAGCGTCAGTGCTTGTTTATTTGCACCACTCTTATTCCTTGAAAGCAGTGCATCTCCTGTCCACTACCCTCCTTCAGCATCAGTAACACATCTCCTATCTGTCACACCTCTTGCCCTAGAGACCCTTTCGCCCATAGCTCCCCCTCCAAAATCTACAAAAATAGATTCTTAATCCCAATCCATGTACCCGATCATTTTCCTAATACCTAGGCGCTCTTTTTGGATTCCTCCACACGCACACCATAGGGTGGATTTGTGTACGTGTGTCCGTCAAGTACTTGCTGTTCTGCCACCATTGATTTCAGGTTCAATCGAAATAGCCAAGGGTCAAGAGATGGAACTTTTGTGCAATGCTATACTCCAGTGTGGTGGAGAAAAAGTAGTGGAACGAATGACAACAGATGATTCTTGGGCGTGAGGGCGGTTGAGAAAAAATAGAGTTATTTCGAGTTGACCAAATATTGTATTACAAACTCAGGAGAGAAATCCGGTAAGGGGGAGGGCCAGCAGAGGCGAGGGAGAATAGATGAATTAGAGTTGAGAAGAAACTTAGGGAGCAGTCCTAATTCTTAACATTCATCCAAGATACTCGAAAAAAATACGTCCCTTATAACAGCGGGGTGTGAATAGCGATAGTTCAAGAGTGCAAATAGTAAAAAACATAAATCACATCCAAGTGAAGATATTCAAAAAACAGTAGTTCTTGCGGTCTCCACCAACTTCGGTGAGATGAGTGTCAGTGCCTTCCTGCGTGTGTAGACCTTCCACGATGAGGCCTCTTCATGCACGTCCGTAATAATATCGTCGTTTGGAAAATTTGTCTTGTCCTCAAGACAATAGTCGGTGAACTGGGAGCGAAAGTCATTCTGGGGCAGCCATGTAGCATCAGAGTTTGAACGGATGAACCTAGCCACAAGGACCTCCTCCGGACCGATGACCCCCGAAAGGTGGTAGCGGCGGTCAAGCATATTGGCGAGGTAGTAAAGTGCTTCACCGGAGAGATCGATGTCGGCTGGAATGTGATCTACGGTATGGTGCTCACCCACCACACGGTACGACTAAGAAAAATGGAAAAACTGGTGTAGGTGGCTTCTATTAGGGAGGCATAGGGGGTAAGCGACGACTCCAATGCGAGAAGGGGCCGAAGAATTGAGGGGCCAATTTTTGGCATGGGCGACGGGCTACTGAGATTTGTTGGTAAAGGTGAAGCTTGATGAATACCTTCTCACCCATGTGGAAGGAAACATCACGCCTCTTCCAATTCGCAAAGGAAATCATCTTTTGTTGGGCTCGACGTAAGTGATGCTTCAGTTGGTGCAGGATGGAGTCCCAGTCGCAAAGGCGGTTGGTCAGGCTTTCCACTTGGAATTCCTCGGGGAGGTAGCTGACGATAGATGGAGGTGGTCTTCCGTAGACAATCTCGAACAGGGTCGTTCCGGACACTTGCTGGTGAGCTGTGTTGTAAGAATATTCGGCCTAACTGAGCAACTTAGTCCACCCCCGGGGCTGCTCTCCAACAAAGCAGTGAAGGTACATCTCTAGTCACCGGTTGAGAACTTCAGATTTGTCATCCTCTGAGGTGATATGTGGTACTCATGTGGAGGCGGGTACCTTGGGGCCGGAAGAGTGTCGTCCAAAATGTGCTCAAAAATAGTGGATCACAATTCACAACTAACCGAGGAAAAACATGGAGTCCCACAGCCTCGTTGATGAATCTCTCTGACACGGTGGCAGCGGTGTACAGATGGAAAATGGGAAGGAAGTGCTCGTATTTGGAGAGACGGTCCACCACAACCATGATGCAGTTAAAACCTTGCGAGCGCGGTAATAGAGTGACGAAGTCCATGGCGACATCCTCACAAATCCTGTCTGGAACAAGGAGCGGTTGATGCTGTCCTCCCGAAAACATAGCTTCGTACTTTGCCTTTTTGGCAAATCAGGTAAGCGGACATGAAGGCTTTGACTTGCTAAAACATGTCAGGCCAGTACGAGGATGCAGCCAAATGGTCCTCAGCGTGCCCCACGGTGGGTGAAGCATGGAACTCGGTGAAAAAACGGAGAGTGCTCAGTGATGAAGGCGCAGGGATGATGCGGCCTTTGAAATACAGGTGGCCTCCGACAAGAGAGTGGGGAAGGTGGACCGCGGCATCGGAGATGAGAGCCGTACGAATATCGTTCAAATGGGTGTGACAATCTTCTGTTGAATGATAGTCAAGGGGCACCCCGACCGGACCGCGCCCTGGCCCCACACCCAAATGATGATGCAATTGTAGAACCCGTATGCATAACGGCTTCAGATGGTACTCGAAAAGGCTCGACTAAAATACTCCACCGACCGGCCGGCTTGCATGAGTACGGCTCCCGCCCTAGAGCCCGAGGCATCGCACTCCACAAGAAAAGGAAGACAGAAGTTCGACGTGGCTAAGACCGGTCCATCCACAAGGGCCTGCTTGAGGGCGGCGAAAGCTTTGGCAGTCGTGATCGACCAAAGACATGGACCCTCTTCTGACTTCTTCAAGAACTGTGTGAGCGGTCGTGCATCCGTGTCATAGCCCCATAGCCTTGAATGAAGCGCTAGTAGTAACCGGTCAAGACCAAAAAAAACGCGAACCTAGCAGAGTGATGTGGGTGGCGGCCACTGGAGGACTGAGGCAATCTTCTCGTCATCCATGGCCACCCCCAGGCCGAGATGGTGTGGCCCAGGTAGCTCACTTCCCCCACACCAAAGAAACACTTCTTTGGGTTGAGCTTGAGATGGTGGCTCCAAATGGTAGTCAAGGTGAGGAGGACATGCTGAAGGTGAACCTGCCACGAGAAGCTATATACCAAAATGTTCGTCAAAAAACAAGCACATGTTTGTGAAGTACTGCCCGAAAAATATTGTTCATAGTCGCTTAGAATGTGACGGGGGCGTTGGTCGGCCCGAATGGCATGACAAGGAACTCATGATGTCCATCATGAGTCCGGAACGCGGACTTGGCGACGTCCTTCGACCGCACCTGAATTTGGTAATAGCCCGCCCGAAGGTCTAATTTACAAAAGAAAACTGCTCCATAGAGCTTGTGCAACAGCTCCTGTATGACCGGGATCGAGTACTTGTCAGATATTGTCGCTTTGTTGAGCTCTCCGTAGTCCACACAGAACGACCAACTGCCGGCTTTTTTTGGACCAGCAAGATCGGGCTAGAAAAGGGTCTCGCACTAGTCCGGATAATACCCCCCATTAGCATCTCCCATACCAGGTGCTCGATCTTGTTTTTTAGCACATGGTCATAACGAAAGGGCTGCACCGAGACCGCCATGGTCCCAGGATGGAAGGGAATTGTGTGGAAGGTCGGCCGGGCCGGAGGTAACCCGGCCGGTGGCTGGAAGACGTCGGTGAACTCTGTGAGGAGCTCCTGAAGGGCCGTCGGGTGAGTGGAAAGGCCAGCCTCTGGCCCCGAGATTGGCCAAAGTCACGCAGAGAAGCCGACCTCGGTGGTCCTCTAAATAGTGCGAAAAGAGACTGGAGAACGGATGAGGGTGAGGTCGTCGTCGAGGTGACAAGGCCGGCCCTCATGGACGAATTGCATGGTCATGGTCACCCAATTGACGCGCGCGTCGCCCAATTGACATGCACATCCCTTGACGTGCGGAGCCAAGCTACTCCCAAAATGACATTGATGCCTCCAAGGCCAAACGCATAGAAGTCTGTCGTTACCAAGTAGGGCCCCACCGAAAGAGTCACAGAGGGGCAACATCCCTTAGTCGGCCGGCGTCGCCCAACGCCATGGCAAACCGTACAGTCTGGGGATAGGACAGAGGGGAGTTGGAAGCTGCATCACCAGTAGCTCCGAGATAAAATTATGGCTTGCCCCTTTATAGATCATGATGATAATCGATCGATCCAGAACTGTGTCAGAGAGATTCATGGTCTGAGGGACGGAGATTTCCCCCGTCGAAAAAAGGGCAACTCCAATCTATGGAACGTAGCCATGGCAGGGTCCGAGGAGATGCCCTCCTTAGAGAGCACGAGTGCCTCAAAGTCAGCCAAGGTAATCTTGCGGTGGAAGTCGACAAAGATGGCGTAAAACTCCTTCACCGAATATTCATGGTTCGGAGAGTAGGGTTAGACGCATCTGAAGCACAACCTTTACTGTGTAGCTCATTATAATAACTGTTCGATAGGAGTTGAGGGGCCGGGGCGCCGCCCGGTCGGGGTCCTCTTATGGAACCGTGGAGGAGCTGCAGTAGGCGACCTCCAGGGTGGGCGCAGAGCCGGGTGGTCAGTGGAAGGCGAAGGGGCCGAGCCGATAGGTCTGCCTCCACCAGGCGGGCCAAGTCGAGGCTTCAGAAACCAAACGCGGATGGTGCATGTGGAAGCGCGAGCGGATGCGCGGAAGGTCCTACATGAAGAATCCCAGGTAGTGGTAGGGCGGAAAGTCGAGAAAATGTATGACCAAGGCGACGAATTCATCAAAGTACTCGTCTAGGCCGGCGGTTTGACGAACACCGCAAAGGCGCTCGACGGCGGAACCGGAGTAACAGGTATCATACCGCCGTAGCATCTCCTGTTTGAGGTCGTGCCAAGAGAAGCAAGGGCTGGACCAATGAAGCCACCGAGCCCAATGTAGCGCGGAGCCGTCAAAGCCAACAATGGCGGTTGACACCTTGTCCGTATCAGGAGTGTCACGTAGGTCAAAGTAATGTTCCAGTCGATGTCGACGAAGGACGAATTGTTGAGATGGAGGGACGGGCGTGCCGACAGTGGTGGCAATTGGGGTTCCGATGTAAGTCGGCCCGGAACAGACCCAAGGAGGGATCCCCCGTCTGCTGGTGGGACAGGGCCAAAGGCCGTGGACGGGGCGGCGTTGGAGGCTTGGAGGGTCTCGCTCTTGGAGTTGATGGCGAGGAGCGTTGCTTGCATGGAGGCGACGAGTTGTTCGTGGGCATCACGTGGAGGCTTAGGGCATCGTCGTTGAAAGCCACGGCGGGATCCGGACTGTGGCGGGTCGACGGGACCATCAGGGCGCTCAGATGGAGCGATGCTGAGTGGAACCCAGGCGCGAGGTTGCTGAATACTGGAGCGAAGGCCAACGGCTGTCGCGGTAGTAGAGAAAACAACAGAGTGAGATCTGACCGAATGTGAAGCTTGCGGCGAATCGACAATACGGGATTAAGAGACCCAAGCTAGTGAAGCAACGGTGGAACAGACAGTGTTGGGGGAGAGCGGAACGATTGACGGCAGGAACGATCGACGAGATCGATCGAGAGGGCGGAACGTTCGACAGGATCCAACGACCAGGGCGGTTGGCTCGGCGGAAGCAAGCGGAGGAGGCAGATATTGACAGGTGACACAAGAGGGTGGGCGGCAGGTTGGACCAAATATTACAAACTCGGAGGAGGAATCCGACAAGGGGGAGGACGGGTGGAGGTGAAGGAGAAGAGAGAAATTAGTGTTGAGAAGAAACTTAGGGAGCAGCCCTAATTCTTAGCACTCATTCAAGATACTCAAAAAGAAAACATATAACGCCCCTTATAGCAATGGGGTGCGAATATCAATAGTTTAGGCGTGTGAGTAGTAAAAAACATAAAAGACATCCAAATGAAGATATTCAAACATCAATAGTTCTCGCTGTCTCTGCCAACGTTGGTGGGTTGGGTATCGGTGCCTTCCTGCGCGTGTAGACCTTCCACGACGAGGCCTCTTCATGTATGCCTGTGACACATTGTGTCTTCGAGCAAAGATTACTAACGCCTCTTAAACATTACCCACTACTTAAAAATATGTCTTGTCATCAATACAAGATGAAGAAAATGAAGTTGTCTATAAGAGACCAATTAATAATAGTTCGTGAACACATTTTTCCAAGTCTTTAAAAACATCGGTAGTGCAAACCAGTTGGTCGAAGAAAGGTTGACAATGTGATGGGGATCGGCCGCATGATCGTGCGCGATGAAGGAGATCGGGCTACCACTCGGAGGGACCCGTTTTTGCATACTTAACCGCGATGCATTGATCGGATCGGCGATCCGAGACGGCAAGCGCGTCTGGTGCATCGTTTTACATTTTATGTGTATTTTATTTTATTTTTTGGGGAATGTATTTAGTGTTTTAGGACACCGGGCATAACAGACAATCATAGTTGTTCACGTTGGGTGCCCAACCTCCCCCTCTTGTTATAAATAGGGGCGGATGTTGCAGTTTACAACATTGTTGATTTGGAGAGTCCAAACCGGCAATCAGTTGTGGTGCGAAGCCGCGAGCCCCGGGGTGCGACGTCCTAGTTATCATTTTCAGTTTATCATTCATGTTCAGTTATTTTCCCCTGAATTCCACTGTGTTCATGCTTTATCCCACGATCCCCTCTTCTTCTAAAGGAGAAAACCACCAAACGCGTTGTTCATCATCTCTCCAACGCATGAAATCGCCAACCGCACACCCCTTTCCATCGTAACTCCTCCCTTGTTCGTTGAACCTCTTCTAGCAACACTGCAATCACTTGATACCTTCTCCCCATCATAAGCTAGAATCACAGAAGCCTTCTCCATTCATCATCATCTACGTAAATCGATGGAAGCCAGATCCCGTACTCCTCCATATCTTTCGAAACCAAGGTTGTTCATCACTGCATTTTTCCTTCTTTCTTCGAACGACATCCCCCCCCCCAGTTATCTCGATGCCGCAAAACATAACATTCGTGTTCACCTTCGTCCATTAACTCAACTGTCACCATTTTCATTCTCAGACGCAAGCCTTATTACCACTTCTCTAGTATGCCTTTCTCTTTCCCCGTGATGCATAAACACCTGATTCTCTTCTCCTCCAACGCCGTGCTCATCTTCCTGTCGTAAAGTCCCACAATCCCGTCAACCTCCGTTCCCACCCTCCCAACAAGTCTTCTGATCCAGCATCTAGCAGTCATTTCCTCTTCATATCCAGTCATCAGTTGTCTTGTCCTCTCCAGATCGAGCATTCCTTACCGCCCCTTCATAGACAGTGCATTCGTCTCGTGGATCCACGCCAGCCGTCGTCACTGGATTCATCGTACTTGTGAGTATTATTGTTTTGTGTTGTATTTTTTGTGTTAAATTCTTGATGAAAATATTTGTTTGGGTTTTGTGATTGCTAGTATTTTGTTCTATTTCTTGTCATCTATAAAACTTATTCAGAGTAATTTGTGGTGGATAACATTTCGTGCAACAACGCGGGCGATTTTGGTTGTGCCCTGAAAATTCAAAGTTCACTTTGTGTAGATTTTGACTAACTTACATAATTATATTTTGCTAGTGTCGGACTCCGGCTAATATTTTTAAAACATGCCTCATTTATGTTAAGCTTGATCACAATCATTCCGCAAATCCACTTGGATTTGCATTAGTGTGTCGGCGCAATCATTTTCACACAGCCCGTCCTGCGTCAGTTTGTTATCAGAGCCTCGGGTTTGGGCTTACTTTAAAATACGCGGGACTACATGTTATGTCACTCAATGTCTTATCATAGTGGTTGTCACTACATGGATCCTCAATTTGAGAAACCACCATTCGTTTACACTCGATCTCATAAAGTATCGTCAGAGAGGTCTTCACAATATTATGACGATTATCGTCGTTCTTATCCCCGCACTCAAGTGGATCCTATTGACCCTTCGACATGAAGTTATGAGGGTAGAGTTGAGTATCGTTCAGGTCATCGTCGCTACATGTCTCCTTTATTTGAGGAACCGGGGTCTATATATGCATGATCACCACAACACGTTCGTAGGAATCACCTCCACCCATGAGTACGACATGATTATGTTATGGACGACTATCTCGATGACACTCAAGAATCCTATAGAGATCACCTTCATCGAGGTAACATCACACGTAGTGGCCTTCCTAGTATTCCGAAAGCGGTCATGACGGAAGCCAGATTTCAGCAATGGGTTCTTAAGAAGTTTGATCAATTAGATGCACAATTTAACAACCTTCGCACCGGCGTTACCGTCATTGAGGGTCGACAAGAGCACTCCACTTTCCAAAACAGGGAAACCTCACTCACTCCACCTGATATTCACTTTGAGGGAGAACAGGTCGCCCTCCCAATACAGGATGTGCGTATTAGAAATCAACCACCACGAGAGACCGCCCCACAAAGAGAGCCTACCCTCGACACTATATCAATTAGCTCACTATTGAGTATAGACTTTCCCCACACTTCACCCGATGGTGCACCGAGCCACATCACGATCGGGAGCCAAGGGACTCGCAGTGATCTCGTGGTAGTCACCTCAACCCTTTTGAGGAACACGACCCCTTATGATGGTTTGCTTCCGGAGGACCATCCCCCTTATTGACGGGTTCTTTGATGACCCCCTTTGAGCCTCCAGATAAGCCATTTAGTCCTTGTGAGGATGAGATTCAGGTGAGTGACGCGCTTATGAGTATTGAGACGTTGACATCTCTCTCATTATCGCCCTTGATATTGATAGTGCTTCGGAGAGAGGATCTTGAATGTAGCATCCAGTATATAGGGTTCTCCCTAAGAACACTTAAGCATAATTCAGATGTTTTGAGAGTGTAATTTGGTCACACGCACTCGTGATGTGTTTGGGGCCGTACCTCCTGCGGACTCGCCAGATGAGTTCTTTTTGTGAGGGGCACTCACCATACACTAGAGTGGTATCTTAATGTCGATGCCGACGATTTTCACTTAGATGATCATCGTATTTGCGATGATTTTTCATATGTCCCTCCTGGTGAGCCTCCTGATGCATCACATTCCCTTAGCGAACTGGTCACGTTTGTTGTGCTTCACATGCATTATCGTTTATCTGTGAGCACTCCATATGTTTTTGGAGCCTAAGTTGGTACTCGTCGCATTTGTGATGAATTTTATTATACCACTTTCGGAAAACCCCCGGATGAGCCACATGTCGATCCGCCACTCATTTGGGATATATTCATCTTTAGTAGGACACTCGAGTTTAAGAGTCTGCTTAATGACCCACTAATCTTATGTCTTACTACTCGCAAATATAAAGACAGACAGCACACTATATTGACACATCTTATTATTGATTTTTTTTATGTTCATTGCGCCCGCGACGAATTCCTCTTTGCCCCACCTCCTGAACCTCCTGATCACGTACCTATTTTAGGAGTTTTTTATAGTACACAAAATCCTCGATTTATAGAGTTATTCGTGTTAGTAATTCATCTTTTGCATGAGTTATTTGTTCATTTACATTTAGTGCATAACTCATCTATGTTGTATGAATCACACATGTCGTATGTTTTGCATCCTATGCATAAAATGCATGAATTAATCCGGAAGAAAACCACTAATAATTTAGAATTATAAGTGTTGAAGCCGGGAAATTCCTACTCCAAAATTCGGATCAATACAGACTAAAATTACTGATTCTGCGGTCTGACTCCACAATTCGGATGACTAGCGCAGGAGAGAGAAATTTGTCTATAAGCCCACCCCAAGTGCTCCAGTGGGGAGATCCCACCACGTAACCGGAAGTTTGAGAAACTCCCCCCACCCCACCCCCCCCCCCCCCCCCCCCACAACCAAAAGCTGGACGAGATACGAGAAAGGCATGAACTTGGCGAGTTTCCAACTTGGGGGGACCTCGACCTCTTTCAAAAGTGTCATTTCTAGTACCCATGGGGGTCTGTTTATAGAGAAATCCTATGGGGGTATTGGCGAGTATACAGCCCCTACTAGCGAGTTACAAGGGCTACTCGCCCATACTCGCCTCTGCTTGTCGCTAGGTCTGTGAATAGACATCTTTTTAGACATTTCTGATCTCGACGAATTACGAGTTATACAATAAGTAAGGGCAGATATGCACAGAGCAGCATTTTTAGGTGTGCAGACATGTCATGGTCGGAATTTGCAAGGAGCAGCTCCCAAAAGGAGCTGCTACTAAAATACAACTTAGGCGAATGAGTCCTTATAGGGTTATAAATAAAGTTGAGACAGATGCCTACAACATCGATTTCCCTGCATATATGAGTATTCATCCTGTATTTAATATGAAATATTTGGCACATTATTTTGAGCCTCTCGAGAATAGGGACTCGTAGCTGGAGCCTCTTCTGACACCCTCTCAGTTACAGCTTGACACTTCTCTTGATCACCTTGGATGAGCACCCAAGGATTTGTCCGTACCTCCAATGATTCCATCGGTTTTTCTGAATCTATTAGCATGAGAGTTGAGAGCTGAGAGCATTATTGATATTGTGATGGACGAGTGTACCACCACTATAGACGATCTGTCTTCCCCTGAATTCTACTGTTCTCGTGCTCTATCCCACGATCCCCTCTTCTTCTGAAGGAGAAAACAGCCAAACGCACAGTTCATCATCTCTCCCACGCATGAAACCGCCATTTGCACGCCCCTGACCATCGTAACTCCTCCCCTATTCGTCAAACATCTTCCAGCAACAGTACAGCCTCTCGAATCTCGATACCTTCTCCCTATCGTAAGACAGACTCACAGAAACCTTCCCTGTTCATCATCATCCTCGCGAATCGACAGAAGCCAGATCTCGTGCCCCTCCGTACCTCTCGAAACCATGGCCATTCATCACTGTGTTTATCCTTCTTTCTTCGATCGACATCCCCCCAGTTAACAAGTCATTCATGTTCACCTTTGTCCAGTCATTCAACTGTCGCAATCTCCATTCTCAGACGCCAGCCTTATTACCGCTCCTCCTCCAATATGCCTTTCTCTTTCCCCCTAACACATAAACACCTTATTCACTTCCTTCTCCACCAACGTTGTGCTCATTTTCCTGTTGTAAAGCCCCACAGTCCATCAACCTCTGTCCCCACCCTCCAAGCAAGTCTTTCGATCCAGCATCTAGCTATCATTTCCTCTCCATATCCAGTCACAAGTTGCCTTGTCCTCTCCAGATCTAGCATTCCTCACCTTCCCTTCACAGCCAGTGCATTTGTCTCGTGGATCCACGCCAACCGCGATCGTTGGATTCCTCGTGCTTGTGAGTATTATTTGTTTGGGTTTTGTGATTGTTAGTATTTTGTTCTATTTTTTGTAATCTGTAAAACTTAGTTGTGTAATTTGTGGTGGATACCATCTCGTGCAACGACGAGTGTGATTTTGGTTAACTGTGTAGATTTTGCCTTGCATAATTATATTTTGCTCGTGTCGGAACCCGGCTAATATTTTTAAAACATGTATGTCTCATTTATGTTGAGCTTGATTGTATTCATTCTGCACATCCATTTGGATTTGCATTAGCGTGTCGGCATATTCATTTTCACACAGCCCGTCCTGCGTCACAATGTCAGAGCAAAATGTCGAGAATGTTTGCTCATTAGGGTGGCAGGTTGCTGAAATTGGAACTACAGCAACCGTAGGAGAGATAAAGACAGAGCTATATGCAGAATCGCGTAGCCCATGGTACTGACAATTGGATGAGTACTAAGGGCATACGTCCATGAAGCATCAGCATCAGAGTTGTCTTAGTATGGTAAGAAGGCCCTTGGTGTTATGTTTGAGGCGCGTTATTGGAAAGAGAATAGGCGGGATGCAGCAATAAAGATTGGAACTAATGGGAACCATTAGATGAAGGCCAAAACTGTTATTGCATGGGTAATGTTTCAACTTTCAAGTGATTCAGATATGTAGCTCTAAATTGGTGTGAAAGGGAGTGTCTTTGTCAGTTAAATAGATAGGGTCAGGTTGAACTAGGTGTAGATGTGAGTTGTTGGGTTATGATGGTGCAAGTGGTTTTATTTTGTGGGGTACGAGTTGGAGGTGGTGGGCTGGTTTTGGGGAGAAAGGAAGGATTTGGTGGGAAGATGGGTTATGTTGGGGCTGTTGGGCATAATTGAAAGGTTGGCTTAGGGTGCCGACCAAGGACCTAGGGAGGCGTGCGGTATAGTTATTTGAGCAGCAAAAAAGGAGTAGTTGGGACAACATTTAAGCATGGGGAGGAAGGCGAACGTCTCGATGTAAGAATATGATTCAGAAGTGATTTGATTCAGAATGGATGGCATGTTGCAGGGGCAAAAAAGGAGGGAGTATGGTATTAATGAATGTCTTTCTGGAAGATCCTACACTATGAGATCGGGGTGTGTGGCATCAAGAAATGAGAGATTGAATGTAAATGAGGTAGATGTAACTAGGTTTGATGTGGAAGGTAGCAACTTGCAGTCAACACTATTTGCGGTCCTAGAAGAAGGGAGCCGAAAGAGTTGGTTGAAGCAGGGAGAAGTCGTTGGTGGGGCTAGGGGTTGTTTTGTGATGGGCTTGTGAACCAGGACGGGCGACATTATTGGGAAACATCTAGTAGTATGGTAGAGATGGTGCAGTAAAGAAGGGGGTCGTTGGGTTCATGGAGGTCATGATTTGCAAAGCAGAGAGCCACATGCTTCTGTTTTGGTAGCGGCATGGGGTTGACAAGGTATGAGAACAAAGGATGGAATGTAGATCATTGTTGGCATCTAGATCAGGGACCATAAAGATGGGAGCCTTGTTGCATCTGGAGGGCTAGCTAGGTGCAGTGCGGTGAAAATGCTTTGGAGTAAATGGGGGAGGTGCTGTAGAGGGTATGGGAGAGTTGGAGGCTGATGTAATGTATTCAGCGGCTTGTGCTAGGGAAAACAGTGAGGTGTTGAGAGGGAGGGTAAAGCAGATGATTATGGAGTGAGGTGTTGAGAGGGAGGGTACAAGCAGATGATTATGGAGTGAGGTGTTGAGAGGGAGGGTAAAAGCAGATGATGATGAAGTAGTAGGTGGATATGGGACGAGTAGGTGAATTGACGCGCCATTGTGTGTATGTAGGCGAGTGTGTCATCCATGAAAATAAACCTTGCATAAATCGTGGGTCATCCATGTTACTGAACCTTGCATACATCAATGTCGCGATGGTGTACATGTCAAGTGAGAAATGATGTGGCATGACGGCTGAGTTTCTTGTTTGTGGAAAGTAGGAAATCGGGGCAATTAATATGAACCGAAAGAAAGTGCGATTGCACTAGACATGAAAATGAGATACAATAACGACAAGCTCAAACCAACATTATTGAGGGTTGGCTGCCTCTAAGAACTCTACAAATGAGAAATTATAACAAGAACTTACAAGATCAAATCATCATTACTCATGAGACCTCTTTTTATAGGAGAGAAGCCCTATCATAAGAATAATGGATGAAAAACAAAAGTACAAAATTAATAAATATACAATATTAATAACAAAAAAAAAGTTTGGCGAAACAAAACAATTTACAGGATTGCACTATCTTGCCAAGGCACATGGAAACATCGTGCATGACAACTTGCACATATATATACGTCGCCGTCGCATGCTATCTGCTGTACATCATTATAAGGCCCTAAATCATATCCTGGACTGAAATGTCCAGGATGAACCTGGCTGGAATCAGTGACATCCTCCATGGATCCTGAATCAGTCCAGATGGATGAATCAGTCCAGATTTCTGGACTGATCAGTCCAGATTTCTGGACTGAATCAGTCCAGAAATCTGGACTGAATCAGTCCAGAAATCTGGACTGATTCAGTCCAGATTTGGACTGATTCAGTCCAGATTCCTGGACTGATTCAGTCCAGATTCTGGACTGATTCAGTCCAGAGTTCCCAGATGCTATGGAGGAATGCTCATTATGGCAGTTATGTCCCAATCACACACTCTCAATAGTGTCACTGGCATGTTATATAATTGCATTGTGATATATAAATATATAATTATTATATTTAATACAACGTATCCTACCGTACCCGTATCCTTGTTTTTTAAAATTTGCCGTACCGCCGTACCGGATACGTATCGTACCGGTACCCGTACCCGTACGGTGCTTCCTAGGTGGTGACTCCATGACGGAGAGCTGGTTGGGGTGTACGAGCCGCGGCCCTGATGAAAGCCACCTGGTGCTGCGGGACAGGCGTCACACCTGCCCGCCACGCTGGAGTTCCACCAAGGGGCCCACTTGGAGTCAGCACCAGGCGACTTTCATCAGGGTCGCGGCCCGTACACCCTAACCAGCTCTCTGTCATGGAGTCGCCACCATGCGGCAGGTTGCTGAGGCCGGGGCTCGATCCCCAGAACTCCTAAATAAGAGGCCTTCAACAGCACTCTCATCAACAACTGATCCGCGGCTCAGTTGGTGATGAGAGTGCTGGTGAAGGCCTCTTATCTAGGAGGTCTGGGGATCGAGCCCCGGCCTCAACCTGCCGCATGGTGGTGACTCCATGACGGAGAGCTGGTTGGGGTGTACGGGCAGCGGCCCTGATGAAAGCCGTCTGGTGCTGACTCCAGGTGGGCCCCTTGGTGGGACTCCAGGGTGGCGGGCAGGCGTGACGCACGTCCCGCATCAGATATCCACCATCCAAATTACACATAAATGTATCGATTTATCTGTCAAAAAAATCAACCATTTCTACAACCTCGAATGAGAAACTTTTGTGCAATGCCATCTCCAATGTGTACAAAAGGAGGTGGAATGAATGTCTCTTGAGTATTTTGGGTGTGATGACTGGTAAGCAAAAACATGGGATCATCCAGTTTCCCGTCATTGTGGAATTTCCATGCAAAAAAAACTAATGCCCTTCTCAAGGAACTTTGCTTTTTTGGTTATGATAACAATAAAAGAAGCAATGGTGAGAATGGCTAAAGCTACCATTTATCAAAGTATCAAATATGCATTAATAATTAGCATAAGAAAAATCACAGATAATTTATTGTAAAATCTGAAAAAATTCAATTAATAATTTAACATAATGTATACAACTACTGTGTAACCTTGAGTTAAAACATGCCTTAACAAAAGGTAATATGTTTGTTGTGGCAACTTGGTCATTGTGACTGATTCCTGCAAAATAAAGAGAACAATAAAATCTTAAATTATATGATTGAAATCAAAGGTGTAATTCAACTAATCCAAAACCTCAGTATGAAATACCATTGTTGACAACCCATACTGCAGAAGTACCCAGGTCTTCCGCAAGCTACATTTAAAAAGTAACAAAATCAATCTAAGAATTAGCAGCATTTCTCCGAGTGTTTGTGATCACAACAAAAAATAAAAAAATATTAAGTACTTGAAGAAACTCGTAGTAACCGAGCCCATCGTCAGTCCAATACATCCAAACATCGCCAAAGTGTCCTGATCTTTCCTCCCATGGAACCAGGGTTCCTTTCCACCGGAATGCATTTCTCAGCCACTCACCTTCCACAAAACAGCCACCTGGGCACATGAAAGTTAGAAAAAGTCAAACATGTTTTGCCTTAGAGGTAGATGAAAAATCTCATGAGTGTGCGAGCTAATATTTGATTTAGCAAGGAAAATAAGCTGAGATTCCAAAAGAGGATTTTCAAGAACAAACCAAAATTATGGAGGCATTCCAAAACGAATTATAACATGACGAAGATCAAATAATATAAGACAAAGCAATTAAAAATGGCTATTTGTAGACCAAAAGTTGGTTTGTGGATAGTCATTTTTGTTTTAATCCTTTTTTCAATTCCTTTCACCAAAATTTCAAGCATTCAAACAGTCATGTATTAGTTGACAGATTCTTAGAACTCACTTCAATCTAATGTTTATGTTAGAAACAACGGTGGGCCCCTCGTCAGGGAACATGAATCCGGATTCGTGGCCGACAGTCGGCCACGGATCTGCAGCTCAGTTGGGTATCAAGTCTCCACTTAGGAGCTTGATAAATGAGGTCGGGGGTTCGAATCCCGCCTCAACAACCTACCCCTGTTAAATTCATCCTGGGTGATTTGGTTGGGGATGTCTCGCCATTCGACTGCAGTCGCCACGGATCTGCAGCTCAGTTGGGTATCAAGTCTCCGCTTAGGAGCATGATAAAGGAGGTCGGGTTCGAATCCCGCCTCAACAACCTACCCTGATTAAATTCATTCTGGGTGATTTCGTTGGGGATGTCTCGCCATTCGACTGCAGTCAGCCACGAAACTGGATTCATGTTCCTTGACGAGGGGCCCACCATGGTTTCTAACAATTTTAAAAAAACTGAATCAAATAAATGTATTTTGGAAGAACTAATGTTTGACAGGAGGATTGCAAATTAAGATTTGAGTTGGTGAGAGGTGCACAATCATTCAATAGGGCAAGCTATCTATAAAGTTCAGAATCTAGAAGGACCAGAACTAAGCGCGACCATCATCACATAGACATTGCTCAAAAATAGTGAGAGAATGCAACGATCTTGGGCGAGATCTATGGAGCTAATAGGAGCTCGCCAAAAGCTCGATGAGCACTTGGACAAGAGCTTCGGCGAGAACAAGAGCGCAAGACGTGTCTCTCACGAACTGAAGTGAGACATCTGAGGGTTACACGAGATCGGAAGCAGGTCGTGCGCAAAAGTCAGAAGTCGCGCTAAGGAGGTAGAAGTTGTTCGAGAAACCAGATGACATGCAAGAATGACCATATGAACGTTGATAAGCGAGACGGTGTGTCGATACTAGAAGATCTTAATATGTGAGAGGCAAATCGCCCGCAAGAACAAGAAGGCACATGTGTGATCAGTTGTGCGAGATCAAAGCTCCTGCAAAATGCCAGGAAGTCGTGCATGATCAGTGGACGCATGAGTGTGTTGATACACGAGGGGGTGTCGCGCGAGGATAGTGTGCGAGTAGTTCTCATGCGAGAGGAGGGTCAAGTGTAGTTGGTGATGAGGACCAGTTTAGAGCTCCCTTATCTAGGAGGTTTGGGGTTCAAGCCCCAACCTCGACAACCTGCCATTGGAATTAGCGACTGCGGCCAATCTGATCCGTGGAGAGGAGTTCGGGTCACTGGTCTGCAGACCTGTAGCACACCCACAGGAGACCATGGCGTTACAATGCGAGCCCTATGCGAGAAGATGTCGCTTGATCTCGGTGGGGAAGAGCATCAAGTGGAGAATCACGAGAATATGTCGCAAAGCACTGAGCGAGAAGATGTCAGGTGCAAGGGCTCACGGAAGAAGACATTGTGCATGAACGAGAGAGGTAAAAAGTGAGAGGTAAAAAATTTTCTTATGGGATTAAAACCTTCGCATGAACGAGAGGTAAAAATTTTAATCCCGCGTTGATACCATGTGATAAAAGAACCAAAAATCTTATTTCTTCATCTAAGATACAAGGAATACTTACACTTATTTATATAGTGGAGGAGAGCCGCAACTCCTTAGAAAAAGTGGACTAAATAGCCCTATATACATTTACTATAGAAAACAAATGTGATTGACTGCGGCGGGAAATGATATGGTGTGATTTAAGGAATATAGGGTGAGGCAAATATATATTATGGGTATTAAGGATATGTATGAAAGACCACTACGACACTAACTAATATTATAATTTTTAAGTATTAAAGCGACTAGAGAATTATTAATCACAGTTGGTATACATCAATGAATAGCATTGTCTTCATAGTTTTGTAATAGTAATCGAGATACTAACAAAAGATTTTCTAAACAAAATTTTTTGTTGTATTTTTTCCAGCTAACTGACATTGGTGGCACGTCTACTGAGTACAGTGAACAGGGACTTTTTGTTGTGTTTACCTGGAAATCTTAGGAATCGAGGTTTTAAATCGGCTACCATGGCAAAAAGGTCCTTCCTAAAGCCATGTCCCTGACAAATGAAGTGAGAAGACAGATACAAAACTGAAAATGGCTTCAAAATTATCGTTAGACAAACTCAAGAATGATTGCAATGAAAATACTTTGATATGACAAACCTGTAATGGTGAATAAAAGTAATCTAGAATGTAAACATTAAAAGTATATATATATATATATCAGAAAAGAGGAAATTAGCTCGAGTTAAAATGAAATATTATAGTGTGAATCATGTATTTTGGGTTTTTGAGCCCCAAATGTATCTCCTTTGAAAAAGTGATCAACATGAAAGTTGTAGATCTCATCTGTTGATCACTTTTTTATTTGAAGCCGTTTAGCCCTCCGATTTAGGCCCCAAAAAAAGTCACGCCAAAAATCTGTACAGACGACTCGTTGCAGGCGTGACTTTTTTTGGGGTCCAAATCGGGGGCATAAACGGCTTCAAATCAAAAAGTGATCAACATGAAAATTGTAGATCTCGATGAGATCTACAACTTTCATGTTGATCACTTTTTCAAATGAGAAACATTTGAGGCTCAAAATTCCAAAAAGCTGAACTCGCGTTATTTTTTCATGTTTTAGCTCGAGTGTATACTCTCCAAACCGTATGTATATATATATATATATATATATTATATATATATATATATATATATATATATATATATATATGTATATACACACACACACATATATATATATATATATATGCATCTATATATTATATACACACACACACATATATAATATCTATATATATATATATATATATATATATATATACATATGTATATATATACACATATGTATATATATGTATATATACATATATCTTTCACTATTATAAGGGAAAAGTTGTCTTTGGTGAAACATTCAAAAAATACCAATTATGCCCTCATTTTTATACTTTAATAACTTGACATTTATTATAATATATTTCAAAAAAATTAAAATACAATGTTCATTCAAGCAATTACACTATCAAAAAATTAGAAGTAATGATGAAAATCCATTTAAATTCAAAAAGTTTTTTAGTAGAGCTCCATACACTTACTATGGTAGGTTGTCATTAGGCATGTCAGCGGTCTATTCAAGGAAGGTTGTCATTATGCATATCAGTGGTATTTTTGAGATGATGACATTAAATCAATCAACTTTATTAAAGTTAAAATTAATATTTTTAGGTCAAAACGTATATTGTTTTACAAATAAAAATTGTAATATTTATTTATATTTTTTTACGGTCATTTTGAGTACTCATATGTATATGTTGCGGGCAAAACCCGTCTTGATGGGGCGGGCGAAACCCGTCGTCGCCGGTCGGGTACTGTCGCACATGGCCATAGGGGCGGAGCCCCGTGTCGGGCACTCGTATGTATATATACATATATATCTTTACTACATATAAAGAAATACTTTCATGTCATACCACGTAACCCATGTCATACCATTCAATCAACTCTGGACCGTTCGATCTGGTTTGATCATAACATCTCAGTCGTTCGATCACTAACATATCATTGAATCAATCATGACCGTTCGTTTATATTTCAATAGGGCTCCTACACCTAAGATTGTAGGGTGTCCTAAATCTATAATTTTAATAGGTCTACTACCCTACATTTGGAAATTACCATTTACCCTTCATATTTTGAAAAAAGTATCTGAATGGATGTGGGACTGAAGGCCAGCGCTCCGCAAAGCCCGCTCGATCTACACGCCGCCCCCTCTGCACATTCTGTCGGATATAGCCTGTTGCCAGCTCTGTAAAATTTCTACTAACATTCCCCTCTTCTATTATTTAAAGTCCATAAAAAATTTGAAGGCAACAATGTGGGACAAAACACGCCGTTTATAATAAACAAAAAAAATTTAACAAACAAACCACGCCGTTTATAATAAGGCGTTTTAATTTTTATAATTATTAATTTAATAAACCTCTCAGTTTTTATTTTTAATATCTATTATTTTTAATATAATAGTTTAGTTAATTCTTAAAAAAAAAAAAAATTTTAAATAAGCTCGTCGGGGCCCGACCGCGGGGGGGAGGGGGGGGCAGGCAAAGCCCGCCGCCACACGGGTATTGTCGCACCGGGGCTCGGGTACTGTCGCGCGTGGCACGGGGGGGGGGGGGGGGGGGGGGGGGGGGGGGGGGGGGGGGGGGGGGGGCGTGTACTGTCACCGGAAGTTGCCGGGGGGGATCCTGCCGCTGCCCGGGCACTGTCGCATCGGGGGCGGGCGAAGCCCGCCGCGACCGGGTACTGTCGCCCATGGCACGGCGGGCCCCCCTTGCACTGTCACCCGAAGCCGCCAGGGGCGGGCGAAGCCTGCCGCGGCCCGGGTACTGTCGCGCCGGGGGCAGGCGAAGCCCGTCGCTGCCCAGGTACTGCCGTGCATGGCACAGCCCCCCGCCCCCCCCCCCCCCCCTCCGTGCATTATCACTCGTGTGTGTGTATATATATAGCGTGTGTGTGTACACGCATTATATATAAAGGAAAACTTTGATCAATTGATGTGCAAATATCAATCGTTGGATTTATTTTCAAATCAAAGCTTTTAATATTGGGCCAACAAAGCTTTGAGCTTTGAAAACTGCTAATTTGGGTGACTTCTCTGACATGTGGGTGAGAGAGAGGGAGAGAGCTTCAGCATCAAACATGTCTTAACAATAGCTATTCCACTTGGTCTGGGAAGAAAAAGTGTTAGAATTACCTTTTTAGAATTCTTGGAGTCCCATTGTGGCCAATCTAGAGAGGTAGGTTGAGGTGTCCTTGTAGTACCACTGAGATAACCAAACAGACTGGGGCTCTTGAGTGTCAAAGTAGCAGAACGAGCCCACAGAAGATAATTGGTTCCATCCAACTGAATAATAGTAATCTGAAAGGTCCCGTGATCATGGGAGACACGAAGAGATCCAACCGGAGACACAGAATCCAGAGGAGCACTCCCACCGGAGGAAATATCTGGAGTTTCACCACCCTCCGACATCATAAGCGAGGTAACCGAACAGCATCGGGTTGCCGACGGAGAGAGATCTCACTCATAGAAAGAGGAGAAGCCCAAAGGAGAGCAATCACGCCAAAAGAAGAAGAGACATCCCTACATGGAGGGGAAACAGACGTCGGAGAAACAATCCCTGCATCAATTCGGCGTCGAAGAACTCAAACGACCATGTGAAGGCCGAGGACGCTGACCGGCGCTGACCGCCGCTGGCGGGAAGAAGAAGAAACGCAGGAGACGGAGCTTGCTGGCGGGAAGAAGAAGCGCTGACCTCCGCTGGCGGGAAGAAGAAACGGGCGAAGCTTGCTGGTTGGAGAAGAAGCGGCGAACCTCTGCGCAGGAGACGAAGCGGACGAAGCGAACCCCTGCGCTGAAGAGGGAGCGGGAATTGCGGGGGCGGAACAAAGCGGAGTCGGCGGCGGGAGGCTGGCGGAATGAAGCGGAGCGTAATTAGGGTTATCCCGTTGATACCATGTTAACCGAGAGAAAATTGGTATTATTCATCACGAAGAGTTCCCCTCCTACACCTCCTCCTTGTCACCACTTTTGTGCTCCCTTATGTGCCTACTCCTCTTGTGGCTCCTCCTCCTTTACAGGTGTATACTTGGCGAAAAAAAATTCCAGGTACATCGGCATCCCCCAGACTACCCGCTCCAACATTGGACCCTTCTTTGGGCTCTCAAGGTACCTCTACCCAACATCTGATGTTCCACTTTGTGTCCTACAGCTCATTATCTCGCTCACATAAGCTTTTTATTGCATCTCTCTCCTCTATTCTATCCCCTCAACTTGGTAGGATGTTATTGCTCACCCAAAGTGCCAGGATGCTATGCGTGAGGAGATGCTGGCCCTGGAAAAAAATTGCACTTGGGATTTGGTCCCCTTGCCACCGGGTAAGTCGGTGGTTGGATGTAAATGAGTGTTCTCCGTCAAACAGAACTAGAAAGGTGTTGTTGAGCGGTACAAGGCCCGGTTGGTTGCTAGGGGTTACACCCAGACCATGAGAATTGACTACCAAAGAAACATTTGCCCATGTGGTGAAGATGAAATCTATAAGAGTTTTACTCTCATCTGTTGCCTGCAAAGGGTGACCTCGGATTCAGTTGGATGTGAAAATTGCATTCCTCCACGAGGACCTGAAAGAAGATGTCTACATGTTGTTACTGTCTGGTCTTACTCTGGCAGGATCTGGGGGAAAGGTATGCAGGTTGAAGAAAGCCTTATGTGGCCTAAAACAATCTCAACGGGCCTGATTTGGGAGATTTCATAAGGCTATGGTTGCATTTGGTTACTCCCAGAGCAATGTTGATCACACTTTATTTGTAAGGCGCAAACATGGGAGGCTTACGACTCTCATTGTTTATGTGGATGATATCATTATTATGGGTGATGATACCGAAGAAATCCAGTCTTTGAAACAAAGATTGGCAAAGGAGTTTGAGGTAAAAGACCTAGGAAATCTCAGATATTTCCTAGGAATTGAGATCGCTCGATCGAAGCATGGTACATTCATATCCCAGAGGAAGTATATTCTTGACTTGCTCCAGTCATGTGGGTTGAGTGGGTGCAGACCTGCTGACACCCAAATTGAAGTCAACCACAAATTGAGTAGAGATGACGGGGAAGTGGTTGCTGATATTGCGGGATTTCAAAGACTAACCGTCCGCCTAATCTACTTATCTCACACTCGTCAGAAAATTTCATATACAATGGGTGTCATCAGTCAATTCATACATGCACCTAGAGCTTCGTCATGTAGAAGTTGTCTATCGTATTCTTCGGTATCTCAAGTCCACTCCTGGAAGGGGCATCGTGTTCTCCCCTGGAAAAAAATTGACTGTTGAAGTCTACACTGATGATGATTGAGCCGGTTCAGTTGATGACAGGACGTTCACCTCTGGTTATTGCTCTTTAGTTGGCGGTAATTTGGTAACGTGCAGTAAAAAAACATGTGATTGTCAGGTCAAGTGCAGAGACAAAATTTAGAGCTATGACTCATGGGATTTGCGAAGGACTATGCATTAAATCATTGTTGAATGATCTTGGCATGGAAAAAAAGACCCCATAATACTCTACTACGATAGCAAAGCCGTCATTAACATAGCTCACAATCCAGTCCAACATGACCGCACAAAGCATGTCAAGGTTGATCGTCACTTCATCAAAGAAAATATAGAAAAAGTAGTTGTGAGCACACCATTGGTTCCTTCAGATCAACAGCTTACTGATATTTTCACCAAGGGATTAAGTCCGACTGCGTTCAAAAAGATTATGTGCAAGTTGGGCATGCAAAATATCACTCGCCCAACTTGAGGGGGAGTGTTAGAATTACATTTTATTTTATATTTTTCCAGGTTTTACCTTTATTGTATTCCCTCATATATAGGAGGGGAATTCCTCTTTATGATGGATATGTTACGGCACCAGTCGCGGAAGCGGAATCGAACCCGCATTGGGGGCAAGTCTATCATCATCGCAGAGTTGGCACAGGGACGAGGGTATGAAGTCACATACCTTCTACTTTTATTTTTTTCTGCGTATTTTTAATTCCACTATCTAAGCCCAAGTGGTGGGCTCGCAGCTTATATTTGTATTTCACTTTATAACCTCTAGGGAGGTATGGACCGGGGGACAAGAAGTAAATTTTCGATTTCACTTTCTCATCTCCCCGCTCTTTATCTCCCAAATTCCCTTCTTCTCTCCCTAATTTCCCGAGCCACTCTTCCTGGAGGCGCGACCCGCCGTTCCGCAAGCTTCCGCCGACCACCAAAACTGGAGGGGCTTCCTCCTCCACGTCGGCACACCCGCTCTCAATCCTTGGCCCATAACATATTGATATCAGAGCGACCTCCGGCCGCAAACCCTAGCGCCACCAGAACCGATCTACCCGCCACCGCTCCCCGCCTCGCCACGCCGAACAGCATTCATCTTCTTCTGCTGCCACCACCTCCGTCAATGGCTGATCGGGATCTATTCTAGCAAATCCTGAACCGCCTCGACCACATGGACTCCCGCCTCGGCGAAGTCGATAGTCGTAAGGCTCATCTCACCGCCGGCCTGCCCCCCTTCGACCGATCGCAGAGCCAACACTTCATGCCAGACCAACCCTTCCCTAACGGCCACTCCGGACACCATCACGAAGGCGGCACCTTGCTGCGGTACGTCAAGTTGGATTTTCCGGTCTTTGATGGTCGCGGGGACCCCCTCTCCTGGCTTACCAAATGTGAGCTCTTCTTTTCCAACCAGCGCACCACCGGAGAGGATCGTATGGGCCTTGCCTCCTTCCACCTCAACGGGGCTGCCCAACTGTGGTTCTCCCAGCTACAGCGCAAACGCCCATATCAACAGTGGGACAGTTCAAGACGGCATGTATGCTTCGTTTTGTACCATCGCTCCACGGTAATCCCCTCGGGGACCTCATCACCCTTCGCCAAACGGACTCCCTAGAGACAACCTCGATCGCTTACTGCATCTGCTTGCTCGGGCAACCACGATCCGCCTGGATCAGCAAGTATCTATCTTCACGGCCGGCTTGCACGAGCGCCTTCGCCTCAACGTTGAGTTCCAAGACCCCCCTGACCTCACTACTGCAATGAACCTCGCCCGGACTTGCGAGCGCCGCATACTCTTGGACTGCCAATATTTACACCGCCGAGACCATGAGCAGTCCCTCCGGGGGACTCTTCCAGCACCGCCGGCTCACCAACCCGCCAAATCCATTGAATCACCCAAACCACCCTTCTGACGACATCTTTCCCATGCGGAGATGACCGACTGTCGTGCCAAAGGACTTTGCTCCAATTGCGACGAACTCTTTGGGCCCAGTCACCGTTGCAAGCAGCTCTTTTGGATTGAAGTGCACGACCCCTCCGATGACGACGGAGAGGAACCGGATTTCGAGGCACCGGAGATTTTTGTCCACGCTATTGCAAGCCTACAGGGGGCCATATGCTGCAACTTCTGATCCATGTGGAGGGCACCACCCTCGTCGCCTTGTTGGACTCGGGGAATACGCACAATTTCATCTGCCATAAGACCGCGAACACTCTTCAATTGTCGATCACCTCCTGCCACCAGCTTCAGGAGTGGCCAATAGCCATAGCATGACATGCCCCGGCCTTTGTCGTCGCGTGTCCTTGACGATCCACAACCGGCCCTTCTAAATAGATCTCTTGGTCGTTGATCTCGACGGTTTTGACATTGTCTTGGGGATGCGTTGGCTGCGCACATTGGGTCCAGATACTTGGGACTTCAACAACCTTACCATACATTGGTACCAGAATTCTGAAAAGGTGCAGTGGTAATGCCTTGCCCCCACATTCAAACCGCGGGCTTTCCTCATGCAAGGCCCGGGAGTTCCGACCAAGCCTCGTCCCCCCTCCCCCGGACCTCCATCTACAACGGCAGAAGTTTGGGGATGCCTTCATCATTCCGAAGACATTGCTGCCACATCAGTCGCGGGATCACCGCATCTGCCTACTTTCGGCAATTACGCCAGTGGTGGTACGCCCCTACCGCTACTCATATCTCCAAAAGGATGAAATTGAGCGTCAATGCTCTGTTATGCTACAAAGGGGGATGATCTGACAGAGCATATCTCCATTCTCCTCGCCGGCCCTGCTAGTCCACAAGAACGACAATACATGAAGATTCTGCATAGATTATCGTGAACTCAACGCCAAGACCGTCAAAGATAAATTTCTCATCCCTGTCGTCGAGGAACTCCTCGACGAATTGCACGGCGCACGCTTCTTGTCCAAGCACGACTTATATTCCGGATATCACCAGGTTCGCATGGCGGCCGCAAATGTGGAAAAGACCGCCTTCCGGACCTCCATGGACATTTTGAGTTTCTTGTCATGTCGTTTGGCTTGACCAATGCGTCGTCCACCTTCCAATCACTGATGAACGAGGTATTCCAGTCCGTCCTAAGAAAATGTGTGCTTGTGTTTTTTGACGATATTTTAATCAATAGCAAGTCCTGACCCGAGCATCTCCGTCATGTTCGTGAAGTGCTCACCTTACTCCGCCTCCATCGCCTGCTTCTCCAGGAGTCCAAGTGCTTTTTCGGACAAACTAGTGTCACCTACCTCGGTCACATGGTTCATGAGCATGGGGTGTCCACCGACTCGGAGAAACTACAAGGCATTGTCGCATGGCCGGTACCTCGGTCGCACTGCGACCTCTGTGCCTTTTTGGGGCTGACCGGATACTACAGACGGTTCATCTGCAGCTACAGCTCGATCGCGGAACCCCCTCCTGGCCCTCCTCAGCCGCACGGTCTTTGAGTGGGAGGGCACTGCGCAGCGCACGTTTGAGACACTCCAAGCAGCCTTGGTCTCCGCGCCGGTCTTAAAGCTTCATGATTTCAATGAGCCTTTCTACATTGAATGTGACGCCTCCGCTCTAGGATGCGACAGAGTTCTCCAACAACATGAGCACCCACTCGCATATTTCAGTCGTCGTACCGCGCTCCACCATCGGAAATTGTCGGCCTACGAATTGAACTAATCGGCTTGGCAAAAACCGTTCAACACTGGCGGCCATATCTTTGGGGCCGCTCTTTCATCGTCTGCACGGACCACTACAAAATATCTTCTGGAGCAACGCTTGACAACCGTTCCGCAACCACGGTGGGTGAGCGAATTATTAGGATTTGACTTCACGGTGGAGTATAAGGCTGGTACCCTCAACAGGGCCGCGGACGCCCTCTTTCGCCGGCATTCCGACGACGTCGTCATTATATGCATGCTCTCTCGACTGGTGGCCTCTCTCTTGGATACCATCCGGGATGACATCCGTAACTCCCGGCCCCTCACCGAGTTATTCAGGCGAGCGCAAGAGGGCCTTTTACCGCCCATTTGGACAGCTCACGATGACCTCATTTTCTATCGGGGCTGGATCTACTTGTCTCCAGCATCGCCCCATATTTCCTCCATTTTGGCCGACACTCACTGTTGGGTTTCTCTATAGGGTTGGCACAACACTTGTGCACGCAGCGGAAAAGTAAAACATCAAGAAAACCCAAAGAGATGATGATCGAGCATGACGGTTGATCAAGAAGTAAACGAAACTAGGCAAAAATTACCTCGGTGGCGTTGAGTCACAACTCAACGGAGAAGCTCCAAACTTTGTCTGCTTGCTGGTGGCGAGTTCTACGTGGAATAGTATCCACGTTTCTGCAGAAGTCCACACGAGCGGGAGAACGCCGAGCTTTCCGTCGCACGGAAGATCGGGAAGGAGAAGACCGCACCTTTGCTTTCCCACGGACTGCTAGGTCCCCGCCAGGGATTGCAGCGCCAGCGACGATCGCCGGAGAAAGGTGGTCAAGGGAGCAAACACGGGCGGCGGAACTCTTCCGGCGGCGGGATCGGGATCGGCGGAGCGAACGCGGAACTCCTTCCGTCGGGTTCGATTCGCACAGAGGGGATAGATCGCACATATTCCCGAAACCTAAGTGTTATATTTATACTTAAAGTATAAAATAAACTCAGGAAATCGCTATCCGCAGACCACCCAGAACTAGGTCAGAATCGGATCGAGAATGAATCGGTGAGAATCGGCGACAATCGGCGAGAATCACTGAGCAGGTTCGGTGAGAATCATTCGGCGAGTATCACATTGGATCGGCGAGAATCAGAGTACAATACTCGACGATTCTCGCCGATCGTCGCCCACGCTCGACGACACAAAATGATACTCGACGATCGTCGAGCCGCGGTCGACGACAATAGCCAAGGTAGTCGATCGTCGAGAATCAACAATTGATTCTCGACGATTCTCGTCGATCGGCGAGAATCAGCAAGGTGATTCTCGTCGATCGGCGGAATCAGAAGATGATTCTCGACTATTCTCATCGACCCTCGGACGACAACCTAACCAGCCCTTCAAGGCAACCTTTGCCCAACCCGATGATCCTATAAGGCAACACCTTGCCCATAACCCTATTCAGGTCGTGATTGCGTAACCTTTACCAACACAGTCAGTCATCCAACTTCTCCACATCTCTTATGTGCGACCTTGCAGGCTCATATTGCGTTGGCAGTGAGATTAGATGTTTGACCACTTCCAGATCAATGGGTAACTCCAACAGACTCCCACTTGATCTCGAAAGTATCAAACCAAAAACCTCACAAACAAGAGCGGCATCTAGCAATGCATCATTGCTCCCCAAGCAATAAGAGTAATAACTCATAAGTCTTTATGACAATGTATCAGCGTTGTCTTGTCCCTTTGTCTCTTACATCCGGAAAGAACTAGAGGCATGGACCGTGTCACCCTCGTTTTAGCTCAATCCAAGTTTTCCTTGATCCAGGACGGACTTTCAGAGAATGGTGAGTCCAATATCACATATTGACTCAACCAAGCATGGTCATGCATTTCCCAGTCCAGTTCCATCAAGGGGCCCATGGATGCAACTCCTGTCATACAGGAAGACAAATCCCATATCTGCTCACACACAAACACCCAAATGATTCGTAACATGCCCAACGACCACCCTTATCATCAACCTTTCTCAAGGAAGACTTTAGATGGCATCAAAGCACGCTCTTCCTCACTTGATGAATGCTGTGACTTCAGGTCAAAGGACCACAACACCATTGTCAATTGAGACATACTCGTGACACTATTGGATGACAATCCACAGAGTAGTCTCAGGTTGGGTCTGTCCAGTACAACTTGTTCACTAACAAGTACCCACGTGATGACTTGATATCACAATATCATGACCTGTGAGAACCAGTCATCAGTCAACACACGTGCTAGCCTTCATGTATCATCATCACCCTTAGTTTCTATGATGATACTCGACCAGGGACCTTTAAGAATGAAGCTTCAAATAAATCATGGGCTCTCACATTCAAGTCACGTACTTGATGTCCCATGTAAGCAAACATTCTAAGGGTATCTATTATGCTAACATTTAACTATCATATATAGAAAAACTCATAATAAAAGAATTTGTCATTAATTATAAAGAAAAACTAGGTACACAGTTCATCATATGAACAAACAGCCAACAAAATACAAGATAACATGCAATCCACAAGATTCTCGCTAGAGTTGATCATTTAGGTATCGTATACCCATCGATCTAGTATGACCATCATGCTTTCTCTGCGCGAGAGGCTTTGTCAGCGGATCCGCAATATTTTCCTCAGTCGGCACTCTGCAAATGTTTACATCTCCTCGTTCGACAATCTCACGAATAAGATGAAACCGCCGGAGTATGTGCTTGGAGCGCTGATGGGATCTAGGTTCCTTAGATTGTGCAATTGCACCATTGTTATCACAGTAGAGAACTACGGGACCAACAATGCTAGGAACTACATCAAGCTCGCCGATGAATTTCCTAATCCATACAGCCTCCTTCGCCGCATTAGCTGCTGCGATATACTCGGCCTCTGTTGTAGAATCAGCAACTGTCTCTTGCTTGGAACTCTTCCAGCTCACAGCTCCTCCATTCAGGCAAAACACAAAACCTGACTGAGACTTGGAGTCGTCTCTATCAGTTTGGAAGCTAGCATCCGTGTAACCACTTACAACGAGCTCTTCCTCTCCACCATACACCAAGAACACGTCCTTAGTCCTTCTCAAGTACTTCAGGATATTCTTGACTGCAATCCAGTGACACTCACCGGGGTCTGACTGATACCTGCTAGTCATGCTCAAAGCAAAGGAAACATCGGGTCGAGTACATAACATCGCGTACATGATTGATCCAATTGCCGAAGCATATGGAATCAACTTCATGCGGTCCTTATCTTCACAAGACTTTGGACACTGGTCCTTAGAGAGATTCACACCATGAGACATGGGCAAAAATCCTTTCTTGGACTCAAGCATGTTGAACCGCTTCAACACCTTTTCGATGTACGTACTCTGGGTCAAACCCAGCAACTTCTTCGATCTATCTCTATAGATCTTAATACCAAGTATATAAGTCGCTTCGCCCAAATCCTTCATTGAAAAGCAGTTCCCTAGGTTGTTCTTAACAACTTTCAGGGTAGGAATGTCATTCCCAATCAACAGTATGTCATCTACATACAATATCAGGAAGACAACAATGCTCCCACTGATTCGCTTGTAAACACAAGGCTCATCTTCATTCTTGATGAAACCAAACTCTTTGATCTTCTCATCAAAACGAAGATTCCAACTTCGAGAGGCCTGTTTCAGTCCATAAATGGACTTATTCAGCTTGCATATTTTAGTGGCTTCATCTGGGGATACAAAACCCTCGGGTTGTGTCATATACACTTCCTCAAGGAGGTTTCCATTAAGGAAAGCCGTTTTGACATCCATCTGCCAGATCTCGTAGTCATAATACGCAGCAATACCAAGCAATATCCTAATGGACTTTACCATGGCAACAGGGGAAAAAGTTTCATCATAGTCAATACCATGAATTTGCTTGAAACCTTAGCCACCAGTCGCCCTTTGAATATCTGTACATTCTCATCCATGTCGGTCTTCTTCTTGAAGACCCACTTGCACCCTATGGGTCGTACCCCTTCAGGTGGTTCCACCAAGTTCCAAACTTGGTTTGCATACATGGAGTCCATTTCGGATTGCATAGCCTCAAGCCATTTGTCGGAGTCCGGTCCATTCATAGCCTCTTGGTAGGTTGCTGGTTCATCATCATGATCCATAAGCAACACATTACCTATTTGAGACACGAGAAATCCATATCTCTCAGGCTCAAACCTCGGTCTACCAGATCTACGTAGGACTTGTGTTCCCTGAGCAGGTTCTCCAGCTACAACATCTTGTAGTCCTATCTCAGAATCCAATTCCGGTTCATTCACTACATGTGGTTCTTGAACTTCTTCAAGCTCTACCTTTTCAGTCTTTCTTGATAAGAACTCTTTCTCCAAGAAGACACCAGTCCTTGCGACAAACACTTTGCCCTCAGACGGTAGGTAAAAGTAATACCCTTTCGTTTCCTTAGGATATCCCACCAGATAACATTTATCTGATTTGGGTTCCAGCTTGTCAGGCATTTGACGTCTTACGTATGCCTCACAGCCC
This sequence comes from Platanthera guangdongensis, assembly GCA_039583875.1. Lineage (NCBI taxonomy): Eukaryota > Viridiplantae > Streptophyta > Magnoliopsida > Asparagales > Orchidaceae > Platanthera > Platanthera guangdongensis. The sequence continues at coordinate 173,677,832 of CM077161.1, forward strand.
CAAATTTTAATGAACGACATACTAGGACGCTTCCCAGTCCATATCTCATATGGTGTCTTCAGAACCGTTTTCGTTGGAGCGCGATTCAATGTCATTGCAGCAGTCTCTAAAGCAAAACCCCAAAAGGAAACAGGCAAGTCTGCAAGACTCATCATCGAACGTACCATGTCTAACAGAGTACGATTTCTCCTCTCAGACACACCATTATGTTGTGGTGTTCTAGGTGGAGTGAGCTGTGATACAATACCACACTCTTTCAGATGATCACGGAACTCATGACTCAGGTATTCGCCACCTCGATCAGATCGGAGTGCTTTAACCCTTTTACCCAACTGGTTTTCTACTTCATTCTTGAACTCTTTGAACTTTTCAAAGGTCTCGGATTTGCACTTCATAAGATACACATATCCGTATCTACTGAAATCATCAGTAAATGTAACAAAGTAGAAATACCCTCCTCTAGCCATGGAACTCATGGGTCCGCATACATCACTATGTATAACACCCAAGAGATCCTCAGCCCTCTCAGTATAACCAATGAAAGGAGCTTTAGTCATCTTGCCTAACAAACAAGATTCGCATCGCTCAAATGATTCATAATCAAATGAGTCCAAAAGTCCATCTCTATGGAGCTTGGATATGCGCTTCTCGTTGATATGGCCCAAACGACAATGCCAGAGAAACGTAGGGTTCGAGTCATTTGTTCTTAGTCTTTTATTATTTTCTACATTATAGATCAGATGCTCCAAGTTCAAAACGTAAAGACCATTAAACAATTGGGCTACAGCATAACAAACATCATTCTTAAATATAGAACAACAATTGTTCTTAATTATAAAAGAAAATCCAATCATGTACAAACATGAAATAGATATAATGTTTCTAGTTATTGCCGGAACAAAATAACAGTTATCTAATTCTATTACAAGCCCACTGGGCAAAGAAAGACGGTAAACTCCTACGGCTACAGCAGCAACTCTTGCTCCATTGCCGACGCGGAGGTCCACCTCCCCTTTACTCAGCAATCTTCTCCTTCCCAGTTCCTGCACATTTGTACAAATGTGAGAACCACATCCGGTATCCAATACCCAAGATGAAGGAGCAGAAAGGTTTATCTCTATAACGTAAACATTAGAAGCGGAAGTCATACCTCCCCTCAATTTCTGCAGACCCTCAATATACGAAGGACAGTTCCTCCGCCAATGACCAGCCTTGCCACAGTGGTGGCATTTCCCATCCTTCACCGTGCTTTTCTTTTTCATCAGTGCTGAAGACTTGGGCTCAAGATATGACTTAGGTCCTACCTTCGTCTTCTGGAGCCCTTGGCTTTGCCCTTGCCCTTATGCACCATCAGTATGGGGCTGGCAGGCTTGGCCTTCTTCATGTTGATCTCGGCAGTTCTCAACATGCCTAGGAGTTCGGGCAGTGTCTTGTCTATCTCGTTCATATTGTAGTTCAAGACAAACTGCTCATAACTGTCCGGCAACGATTGCAGGATCAGATCCGTGGCCAACTCTTGACCAAGAGGAAAACCCAGCCTTTCAAGGTTCTCTATATACCCAATCATCTTGAGTACGTGAGTCCCTACTGAGTCTCGAACTCCCATCTTGCACTGAAACAACGCTTTAGTGATGTCGAACCTCTCTTGACGAGCCTGCCCTTGAAACATTTTCTTGAGGTGCCCGTCAATCTCCTTGCACCCCATGTTCTCATGTTGCTTCTGAAGCTCAGAGTTCATGGTGGCAAGCATAAGGCACTCGACATCCAAAGCATCATCAGTATACTTCTTATAAGTATCCTTCTCAGCACGGGAAGAGTTCCCGGTCGGCACCTCGGGGGCTTCTTCTTCCAAGACATAGAGCTTTCGCTCTTGCCTGAGAACAATTCTCAGGTTCCTATACCAGTCCATATAGTTTGTCCCGCTGAGCTTATCCTTCTCAAGGATGGCTCTCAGAGACAGCGTGGAGTGTGAAACGCTTGCCATGGAATTCTACAAGAATTTATGCAGAATAAAATCAGTACCTACATTTCAATTGCAATTTATTCTAATTAGGACTTCAATTAAAATACTCCCACTATTTTATTCGAAATGATAGCCCTCACTAACAATTCGGAGAGTTCATGCGAGCTACTCTCTTAGTGGACAAGATCCGTATTTCACCAACACAATGAGTCCGCTTTGGCGTTACTCTCACGATGTGGTTATTTAGGTATGCAACGCTTGCCAATTGCATCCTCATGTAATTCTTGTATGGTTGGTGAATAACTCCTTATTCGCATCCATCATATGATGCATGCCAACCCTATGCCTCTAGGCACTCAACCTTTGAGGTCACCTAGTTAAGCTGGACCCGATGTCAACAGTGGGATATCACAATTATCCGCTCGCACCCTTACCAAGATAGATTAATGCACCTTGCTTTGGCAAGCCCACATTTCATCGATCGAGGCAGGAAGAGTGTCATCCATCGGAAGGCATCCGAACACTTAATATTAAAAGAAGGGATTTCAATTTTAGGTTAACGATTAACCATGATCAACATTTGATCAATGTGCACATCCAAAGAAAAACAATTCTTCTAAAACCACATGCATCCCTTATGTGCACATCCTGACACCATCAACATTTGATAGAAGGAAGGGCTAAATCTGAACATCCGGAAATTTCCAAATCCTCAGATTTACATGCATTGGACAAAGGCAAAGACAGCTCAACTTAAGCAGTAGACAAGTTCATCTCTCTATGTTGGATTCAAAATCCAAAACATACTCGAGGGATGGTTACTGCTAAGGAGACAACAATTTCTAACACTTAGAAATTCCACCGAAATTCCAATCGTTCTTGGCGAAGTGTCAAGACTAAATCTAGACATTTAGAACACTTGTAAATTTCTAAGTTTACACGCATTGGAATAAGACAACTTCCAAAACAACAGTCATGGCCGGAAACCTGGCTCTGATACCACTGTTGGGTTTCTCTATAGGGTTGGCACAACACTTGTGCACGCAGCGGAAAAGTAAAACATCAAGAAAACCCAAAGAGATGATGATCGAGCCATGACGGTTGAATCAAGAAGTTAACGAAACTAGGCAAAAATTACCTCGGTGGCGTTGAGTCACAACTCAACGGAGAAGCTCCAAACTTTGTCTGCTTGCTGGTGGCGAGTTCTACGTGGAATAGTATCCACGTTTCTGCAGAAGTCCACACGAGCGGGAGAACGCCGAGCTTTCCGTCGCACGGAAGATCGGGAAGGAGAAGACCGCACCTTTGCTTTCCCACGGACTGCTAGGTCCGCGCAGGGATTGCAGCGCCAGCGACGATCGCCGGAGAAAAGGTGGTCAAGGGAGCAAACACGGCGGCGGAACTCTTCCGGCGGCGGGATCGGGATCGGCGGAGCGAACGCGGAACTCCTTCCGTCGGGTTCGATTCGCACAGAGGGGATAGATCGCACATATTCCCGAAACCCTAAGTGTTATATTTATACTTAAAGTATAAAATAAACTCAGGAAAATCGCTATCCGCAGACCACCCAGAACTAGGGTTCAGAATCGGCGAGAATGAATCGGTGAGAATCGGCGACAATCGGCGAGAATCACTGAGCAGGTTCGGTGAGAATCATTCGGCGAGTATCACATTGGATCGGCGAGAATCAGAGTACAATACTCGACGATTCTCGCCGATCGTCGAGCCACGCTCGACGACACAAAATGATACTCGACGATCGTCGAGCCGCGGTCGACGACAATAGCCAAGGTAGTCGATCGTCGAGAATCAACAATTGATTTTCGACGATTCTCGTCGATCGGCGAGAATCAGCAAGGTGATTCTCGTCGATCGGCGGGAATCAGAAGATGATTCTCGACTATTCTCATCGACCCTCAGACGACAAACCTAACCAGCCCTTCAAGGCAACCTTTGCCCAACCCGATGATCCTATAAGGCAACACCTTGCTCATAACCCTATTCAGGTCGGTGATTGGTAACCTTTACCAACACAGTCAGTCATCCAACTTCTCCACATCTCTTATGTGCGACCTTGCAGGCTCATATTGCGTTGGCAGTGAGATTAGATGTTTGACCACTTCCAGATCATCATGGTAACTCCAACACTCACAACCGAGCTCATGAAGGGGTCCACAAAACTCTTCACCGCATCCGTGCCGAGTATTATTGAAGGTCCAACGCCGTCACGTGCAGGATTTTATCGCACAATGTGTCACATGTGAACAACAAAAAATCGGCCAACTTATTACCGGCCGTACTCTTGCAACCGCTACCGGTGCCCACCCAAATTTGGGTCGATATCTCTATGGACTGTGCAGGGATTTCCGCGAAGCAAGGGCAAGTCCGTGTTGATGGTGGTTGTGCACTGATTCTCCAAAGGGGCGCACTTTCTTCCGCTAGCTCTCCCACTCATCGCAGAACGTGTGGCCCAGCTATTCTTCGATGATGTCTTCCGCCTACATGGACTACCGGAGAGCATTGTCTAGGACCGTGACAAGATTTCTACAAGTCATTTCTGGAAGGAACTTTTCACCTTAAGCGGGACAAAAATAGCTTTTTCCCGCATGTCATCCCCAATCGGACGGTCAAACAGAGGTCGTCAACCACACTGTGGAGATGTACCTTCGTTGTTTGACGGGCGAGCACCCCAAGGATTGGGTCAAGTGGCTTTCATGGATTGAGTACTGCTATAACACCTCTTATCATTCGGCCCTACAAACCACACCGTTTCGGCTTATCTACGACCGCAATCCGCCCAAGCTTCTCACCTACGGGCAGGGTCTCGCCACACTAGCCCCAATGGACCGACAGCTCCTAGAACAGGACCGACTACTCGCCACGGCCCGTGATCATCTACTCTGAGCCCAACACCGCATGGAGACAGCATACAACTGGGAACATCGGGACGTCTCCTATGCAGTTGGGGAGTGGGTGTGGCTCAAGGGCCGCCCCTACCGCCAGGCGACGCTACATCCGACCGAGTCCTCCACCAAGCTGGGGCCGCGGTTCTACGACCCTTTTCATATCGACCGACGCATTGGCAAGGTCGCCTACCGACTCCGACTGCCATCGGAGGCACGCGTCCATGATGTGTTCCACGTATCCCAGCTAAAACGCTTCTATGGCGAGCCACCCACTACACCGATCGTGGACATTCCTGCTCAGCTTGAGGGCAAGTTGTCTTCCGACGAGTAAGGAGATGTTACGGCACCAGTCGCGGAAGCGGAAGTGGAATCGGACCCGCATTGGGGGAAAGTATATCGTCGTCGCAGCACCGGCACAGGGTCGAGGGCATGAAGTCGCATACCTTCTACTTTTATTATATTTTTTTGCGTATTTTTAATCCCACTGTCTAAGCCCAAGTGGGGGGCCCGCAACATATATTTGCATTTCACTTTATAACTTATGGGGAGGTATGAACCTGGGGACAAGAAGTAAATTCCTGATTTCACTTTCTCACTTTCCCTCTCTCTCTCTATCTCCGGAATTCCACTCCCCACCCTAATTTCCCGAGCTGCTCTTCCTGGAGGCGCAACCCGTCGTTCCGCAAGCTTCCGTCGACCACCAAAACTGGAGGGGCTTCCTCCTCCACGCCGACACAGCCGCTCTCAATCCTTGGCCTATAACAGAATAATACCAATTTTCTCTCGGTTAACAAAAAGAAACTTCAAACAAGTATTTAAGCTAGAAAAAATCTAATTGCTAAAAAATAAAGAAATGCTCCCCAAATCCATGACAAATTGGAATATTGCTCCATATCTAAAAGGGGGGTGAGGGACTTGAACCAGAGAACCACCTAGAATGTGGTTTAAAGAAGAAAAAAAAGATGAACATTCTCCTATCAGTTATTCCTTAGTGCACGAACAGTCCATGTATAAAATTTTGCATCCATTGTGGAGTCATCAAAGTAAGGTATGAACTAATTTGCAATTGCAATATATTGTAGCGCTACCCTCTTGATAGTAAGACCTCCGCATTTTACCTCATAATCCCAACGTGCATCTCAAATGAAAGAAATGATGATAATTTCTTAAATGATATGATTTCTTTTAGTATACATTGATACGACGCGGCCGCCACGCGTTGTTATTAGTCTATGTAGCCCATGAGCATTATTGTACTTTGTACCACTCGCCTATATATAGAAGTGGTAGTATGCATAGAGGAGTATCTTTGGAGTCTTAGGTTTTGTCTCTTTTGGAGAGTGGAGTGTCAAGGAGGACCCAGCCTACGAATGTTTGGCGAAAACTTGTTCTCAATTGTATTTTTTGTTGTTTAATGCAATGCAATTTCAATTCTACGACCTTGATTTGGCTATTGTGTATCATCTGGTCCAACCTACCCTTGATTAGGATTCTACCGAACCCTAATTCTGCCACCTCCCTCCTTCCATTTCCACAAGGCCGCTTTCGCGCCACTCCCGCTTCGGAGATTCCGCGCGTCTACTCCAGTGTGTCCGGTTCCGCAAGCCGCGCACGCATCACCTCCGATTCAGCTCAATCCGTCGGCTTGTCGTTCACCCGCACTACCTGCTCCGTCATCGCCCGCATCGCCTGCTGCAACAGCAATTCCGTTGATTGCTCTAGCGGTGTCTCCGCCTGATCTTCACTTGTCGATTGCTCCAGCATCGATTCCGCCGACAGCTCCAGCATCATTTCCCCCGATCGACCATTCTGTCGACTGCTTCGGCAACTCCAATGTCGTCAACCTCCGCTCGCGCCCTCTCTGCTCTGCCAGTCCTCCGACCCGCCCTTACATCAGCTTCAAGCGGTCCTCCAGCCTTTTCACCGCCTTTTGGAGGCCCTCCTGTAGCTTCGGCAGCCTCCCAGCGGCCGTTTCTCCTTCTCGCCGCCTTCCGCCGTGTCGGGCGGCCCTCCAACAACCATTGTAGCCTTCCGGGGTTCCTAACCGCTACACCTAGCCATGGTTTCATGCCCACGACTCCGTCAATGGCCCTCCACGCCGACGAGAACACCTCCACAACTGCAATCTCAGACTCGCGGCGCATGGATCGCATTGAAACCCAACTGGCAGATCTCACGCTCCTCCTCTGAGGACTTACTGCGACAGTTAATCGCCCTTCGGCCCCTCCGCCGCCACCAATTCAAACAGTTCCCGATCACGTGGGGTTTTTGCACCCCGCGTCGGCGAGTACCCTGACCCATCTCCTCCGGATTGAGATTCTTGTGTTCGATGACACCGACCCTCTCGGGTGGATCGCTCGCGTTGAGCAATTTTTCAACCTCCAGTCCACCCCCGCCGACATAAGATTCCCCTTGCTATGGAGGGCCCCGGCGCTCCATTGGGTGTATTGGATGCTCCAGCAGGTACTTCACATTCCCTGACCCACAGTGCAGGAGGAACTCCTTCGACACTATGAAAGTCGTCGGACGGGTAATGCCTTTGAGTGTCTCAGCTCCGTTCGCCAGTCTGACTTTGTGGTCGACTACATCGACGAATTCATCGCGGTCTCTGCGCATGTTCCCGGCATGGCCCCCGAGCACTACTTGGGTTATTTTTTGGCGGGCCTGCACCCCCACCTTCGTGCGCGCCTTTAGGTCCACACTCCGACTACTATTTCCCGCGTAATGGAACAAGCTAAGTATCTCGACAAGGAACTCTACCCAGCTCCACCATCCTCCTAGATCTGACTGCCCCAACCGTCGCGGCCATTACCGCCACCTCTTCCGCACATGGACGCTATGCCCCCACGTGGGCCCCAGCTACCGATTCCGCCTCTGCAGCCGCCAGCTCTTCATCCACAGGCCCCCCGACGACCCCATCATCAGTATTACCAATAACAAACCGAGCTTCATCGCAAGGGCCTTTGTTTTCACTGCGAGCAACCCTATTAAATGTGCAGAATAATCAGACAGTTAGAAACATTATTCTGCCCCGAGGGTACTATGTGATTGGAGCATCTGAAGACTTGAAATAGGTGTGTGGCAAATTTTATAAAACCACAATTAGGCTGACAATGTTGCAGTCATTGATATCTAAGTAGAGTGTGACAAAAAATGATAAGATAGATGTGCGGTAAAATTGCTAAGATATTACAAAATAATCTTAAGTGATTTGATGGGGTTTAGAAATGCAATAAAATATGAGTAAATAAAGTTTGTATCGAAGGGCTAGGCAGGAGTAAGAGTAGACTCAAGGAAAAAGTTATTCAAGATATTTTGCATAGTTTAGGTTTAACAACTCAATGCAAATTTTTGAAAAATGAGGATTCATAAAGATGACTACAAAGTTGGGATAAGGCAATTGAAGATGATGATAAATGATTGGAAATATAATTTATGGGTCCCTACTATCCGTCGATGATTATGTTGTGCATACTTCATTACAAGTCTTTATGTATGTTATTTCGAGTTGTGTGAGTCGAGTCTTATCAATTCGAGCGCTTGTTACAAGTAATTAAAGTCATAATGTCATAGTATTTCGCGCATCTCTTTTATTTTAGAGTTATTTACACTTATGTCAATTGTAGTGTTATAAATAGACCCCTTGGGTCATTTATGAACTTATGAAATTAATTATCAAATTTCTTAATCTTTCTAAGTTTCGCACTCTCTAGATCTCTCATATTCTTACCATTTATAAAGTTAGGATTGAGCAAAACCCCCCTTCTTCTTCTCTCCTTGCATTCTTCGTGGGTTGAGCTTGGTTCCCCTTATATCGCTACCTCCACCTCCACCTCCGACGAGACCCCGGAATAGCCAGTAACATATAATTACACCCCATAGAAATTTTTGTTAAGCAAAATTCTTATGTAAGGTATCTAAACAAGTAATCGAACTATTTGTACTTAATACAATTATTATGAGTTATAATTCAGCCGACAGCATATGATTGCTTCCAAATTGAATCGTGCCTTCTCCACTCAAAAAAATTTAAGAAATCCATCAAATTTAGAATTTGTATTAAGCACTAAACTCGTGTGAAAAACAATGATCACCTAGAGAAGGTTTCTTCTGTTTCCAAAAACAGGCATTTGAACAAGTAGCTTAAATTGGTTTCTTCAGTTAATTCAGCAGGTTCTTTGACACAGTTCATTGGGATTTTATTTATTTTTTATAGTCAAAACAAACCCCATGCTTTTTTTCTTTTCCTCAAATCCCTTACCTTGTAAGTGTCAACAGGCATAACTGATATCTGATCAAACCAAACAACTCCTTTATCAGAAGCAGTCAATTGAAGCCTTGACTTAGCATTTGATCCCTGGGCTATAAAAAGAAGCTCAACTTTTGTCCAATTTGACATATCCGATTCATCTGCCCTGTAGATTAGATAAAAAAGGTGAAGATAGTTATGGAATAAGATAATGGTGTTGCTATTTTACACATTAAAATAAATAAAGCTCACACATTATAGTAGAAGAAGCAAGATTCTGTAGCCCATCTGGGCTTGTCAGTGAAACTGACAAGTTCATTGCTGATGATGTTCTAACATAAAGAACAATTTTATACTCTTTTCCATCTTCAATGTTCTGAAACAATTACAAAAATTCAGAAGAAATCAAGTGGCGCTGAATTCCAAGAGCCAAAATGACTGATGGCAATAGAAAAATAAAGAATAAAATGAAACCGGCAGTCTCCTATATTGTGTATAGGTGTATATATGTATTTAGTCCCACGTCACCTATAGGAGTTTAGCTATGTCTCAAGGCACCTGTGTGTGTGTGTGCGCGCGCGCTACCATTCGAAAAGTAGAATAATATTTTACTCTTCCCAGAAAACTAAATAGAGCTTCTGGATAGATGAACAATATTTCAGTAGGAGCAACAAGACTTTACGAATGGAAATCTCGAAGGGAGGGGATCATCTTAGAAGTTCTGTTCTTCGCATATGGATTGAAAAAATATGAAGATGGCTATGTTGCGAATTTTGCTTAGGTGAGATTTACGTAGTAATAGGTTGGTCATGTGTCAGCATAATGAACCAAAAATAAGTACATACCATTCCCCAATACCCAGGGTTATATATGCCAACACCTCCAGCCGGACAGATAATAGGCCCCGTGTTGTCACATAGAACTTCCACACGAAGAGCCACCTTATTAAGCTCAAAACAAGATGTTCGGTCAGTAGCGACAAAAATTGTAGAGTCATTCCCAATTATAGACCACGGATCGATGTTTGAAGGAGTATTGGGTCCCCCAGCTTCAAAGCCTGCATGAGAATTCCAAAGGCATTGGAAATTCAGGAGCATAAACGAGCAGCAAAATGATTTTTTAAACTTTCATAGTTGTTATAAAATGAGAAGTTATAGTGATGAGAATGCAGTCTAAGATTATGTATTCAATGGTCATCAAAATTAAACCTCCTTCCAAAAATACTACACATGAAATGAAAATACATATAAAGGGGAAAACATCGTCTTAGTGTTACATTTTAAGCTTTTCAATTCTTCCCCGACTGAAAATGAGCGCACAGTGGGGTAACTGATGCCCTATCCTGTGGTGCATATAAACTAATGGAACGGGCACAATATGACTCGTGTACAGTTTCAGGCCGGCAATGGTAGTACGCTGACTTGACAAATGTTCTAACATGTGAACAATATATTTTTTACTTCATTTTTCTCACCCATTTTATACTTTATTTTGCTTCATTCTATTTTTTGCGTCGTTTTTTTTTGTGACTTTGTTTTATCATCCATTCTACATTTTAATGATTTAGTTTATTTATATTATTTTTATTTTGTTGTTTTTATGTTATTCAATTATATCTTAGTTTACAGTATTTTATTTTAATTTAGTTTTGAAATTGTTTATCTACATTTGTATGTGGTCTTCACATATTCTCTCCTTTACACTCACCCTCTCTCTTGCTGAAATATAGAAACAGGATAAAAATGTGAGATAAAAATTGAAGCTCTATGAACAAAAGTTTATTACAAAATAGCTATTATAGGAGTATATTTGACTGATACATGCATCATTACACTAAAATAAATTATCTAATTATATAATATATGAGTGATAGTGCACAAGAATTCCCCAACGAGGCCGTGACAATACCATTGATCACTCGCGCCCCTTGTAGGCAGTGTGAAGTCACAACGATGCAACTACTTTAGCCGATATCCTGTTGCATTTTGTTTGGCATTAGCAGTATTGTCACTCGTACATACATATATAAATTTATTACATATTTTCTCATAAATTATTTAGTATAATTGGTAAATTGTGTTGATGAAATACTTATTACATATTTTCTCATAAATTATTTAGTATAATTGGTAAATTGTGTTGATGAAATACTCTTAGTCCGGTTCAAGCCCCGCCTTTGTTAAAATATCAATTTGGTATTTTTTATAAAATATTATTTAAGTAATTAATTTAATTTTATTTAAAAAAAAATTGCTTTGAAAATAAACTCAACGGCTATGATTAGTTCGATGGTGTAATGATAAACCTCCTCATAAAACTATAATATGTAATATAGCTATAATTGCATGTGAAATAAAATAAGAGTGATGTTAAAGGCACACCAAATCTCGCTATATGCACACCAATTTTCAAAGTAAACACCTAATATCTAATTCTTTAAGCGAGGGTCAGAATTTTCCTGTTTGGATTTAGGTCAAAGACAATGTCAACACTTGCTCTCCCTCCCTCATGTATCGTAAATGCAGCATAAACATAGGTGGAACTAGATGGAGACACACCCGGGCACGTGCCCAGGTGAGATTTTTGCAATTTTCTCATAGGTACTAGTCTACTTCAGCAGCTAGAGTCTAGAGTGCGGTCGTCCCATGCTTTGTCTTGTCTTTATTCAGCACACAGGCTTTTAGGCATAGAAAGCTTCTTTATTTCCAGCTTCATGTCTGCAAACCGTCGGACCATAAAAGCACAGAAAGATTCTTTATTTCCAATTTTCCATTCAGCTTTGTCCTGAAAACTTTCAAACCATCAAAGCCCCTTCGACCCGATAACCTCCTCCATTTGATCTCAGCAACACCTCCACTAGATTATCGCTAGCTAGTAGCTTCCAATCTCGAAACCCCTTGCCTCTCGACTCGTGGAGAAAGATTTTCATGCTTCGATCTTTCCATCTTTTCTCTCCTCCATCTACAATTTCAATAGTACCAAGACAACATCCACTGAATGATCGTTGGAATCCAAGTGCAAAATCATTCTTAACCCTTTCTTTTACCTGAAAGATGTGAGTACACTGACGTCTTTGTGTTTGGATCTTTAGGTCTTTTGTTTGAATGTGGATCAAAACAAAGAAAAGGTGGGTTAACAAAAAGATAAGCATGTTCTTCCTTCGTTTTCAATTTATTTTGCACTATATATTTTAGCTCTTTCTTCATTTTTAGATCACTGATTCAACCATATGGATGCATGTGATGAGTGTTATAAAAAATTGATTAAAAAATTTCTCAAAAAAGTAAAAGAGTTGAAGGATTTTGCATCAGTTACTCTCTTTTTTAGAGTGAAATCCTTCGAGATTTATTATTTCTTGAGGACAATAATTTTGTAGAGAAAAATCTTGGATCAGATGAGGAAAATCTTTAATTTCCTATTTTTTGATAGCTCAAGTGTTTGATGGTTAACCTCAAAGAATGAAGAGAAGTGTTGACAAACAGGAGTACGTTTTCCTTTATCCTTAGTTACCATTTATTTCTTAGAAATATATCAATGTTAGAGTTAAATTTAATGTCATTTTCAATGAGTATAAAGTACAGAAGAAAAGATGAGTTCCTGATTCTTTTGATTGTTTGTCGCCCAAAATAAATAAAAAAACTTATTGTATAAAAATTATCATAAATAGTCATTTTTTATTGTGCCTGGTTTCCACTAAAATCCTAGTTCCGACACTGCACAAAGAACCCTGGTTTCTTCATCTTCACTAGCCCGTAGGCCTTCATCCCTTGCTTCTTTAAAGAGCTCCGGTAAAGCATTTGGCCTGAAACCGTTGAGGGTCATTCGCACAACCGCCATGGCCATCTACAGGGTCAAGCTCATCGACCCTGGCGGGGATGAGACCGAGTTCGAAGCCCTGGAGGACACCTACATCCTCAACTCGGAGGAGAACTAGGCCAACGCCAAGCTCTCCTACTCGTGTCGGGCCAGCGCCTGCTCCACCTGTAATGGCCAAATCATTTTGAGCTCTGTCAATCAATCTGAAGGATTTTTCCACAACGAGGCTCAGATCGAGAAAGGTTACGTCTTGACCAGCATTGCCTACCCTGCCTCTGACTGCGCCCTTCAAGCTCACAAGGAATCGGAGCTCTATTACCTTATGATCAAGCCTTGCAAAGTGGTAAATTTTATCTTTTAATGAACATGAATTTATATTATTGATAAGATAAGGACTGTTCTGAGCTGACTTATTTTTATCCTAGTAGTAATTTTGTATCCTACTGCAATTAGACGAGTGATGCTCTATGATTCTGAGTGTTGTGGGGTGAATTGTGTACATGAACAAAAAATGGGAGTTGCGGAGATGAGAATTCTTAGGTGGATGTGTGGACATGCGAGAAAGGATAAAATTAGGAATGGATATATCGGGGATACAACGGGAGTGGCACCAATTGCATAGAAGATGCGAGAAGCACAACTAAGATGGTTTGGACACGTACAAAGGAGACCATTAGAGGCACTTGTTAGACGTTGTGAGAGTTTAGGCATTAGACATGTTAAATGGGGGAGGGGTAGACCAATAAAGACTTGGAATGCAACTATAATGAAACTATGAAAGACATGATGCACTTAGGCATTGGTGAGATTATGACTAAAGATAGGGCACAATGGCGACAAAGGATCCATATAGCCGACCTCACTATAGTGAGATAATGGCTTGAGTGTTGTTGTTGTTATAGTAATTTTTTATCCTTGAGTGTGTTCTGACCAATCTAAAGAAGAGTTAGTGTAAGGGACTCGCAATATTTGTTACTAAATACTCTTTGCAAAAAATTTAGTGACTACATTTTTTATTCTCTGTTTTTTGCAGTGCATGAAGATCCCAATGAAGTTTTGATATTTTATTATTTTTCATTGTAATTTTAACAGTGAACGAGACGGTTTGGATGCGTACAAAGGAGACCATTAGAGGCATTGTTAGACGTTGTGGGAGTTTACTCACTAGGCATGTTAAACAGGGGAGGAGTAGACCAATAAATATTTGAAATAAAATTATAAGGAAAGACATGATATACTTAGGCATTAGTGAGATTATGACTAAAGATGGAGCGCAATGGCGACAAAGGAACCATATAGCCAACCCCACTATAGTGGGATAAAGGCTTGAGTGTTGTTATTGTGATGCTACAATTTTAACAATTACACTTATATTTTTCTCTACTTATTAATTGATCATTGTGTTGAAATCTTAATATGCATCAAGCTATCAAGATTCCTATGAGTTCTTAGATACAAAGGCACCCCCTTGCTGGTTTGCATTTAACAAAATAACTTGCATGTAAAATTTCACGGTTTGCGTGTATTATTGGTGTGTTCATGAAGAAATTTAGTGTTTTTAACACCATTCTAAAATAAAAGGAAGCAATAGTTAAAAAACTTGTAGTGACGTAAAATGTATCAAATCAACCTATCTATATTATATCTTATGCATACATACTACATATAAAAGGAAAAACACCATTTTGGTTATAAATTTTATGGATTCCCATTTTGCTATCATGAAAAATATTTATACATGCGGAACCGTGATCTCTCCTCTGGCATATATAAATGCATGTACAAAATACAAAAGAGAGCAATATTAAAACCCATGCAACAACATACATATGTACCAAATCAATCTAATTTATGTATACAACTACAAAATTCAATTCCAATCATTTTGGTAATTTTAACATTTTACACACCTCTATTACTCACAAGCTCTGCCCATATCCCCCCGGCTCCTGCATGATTGATCTCCTGCAAATAAACATAAATACAAAGTCTCAATTTGAATCAAACCCAAATATTCAACCAAAAATATACAAAATGAACAAAAACAAATGTGTTTTTTTCATTTTTCTTGGCTCCCATCCAAAATCATCAGAAGGGGGATATCCATAAAAGAAATAACCCAAACAATAATTTAGCTTAAAAAGTGAGAATTTACAAAATTATTTATGAACAGAGTGAAAAATCCAAAATGAAATGCTATTACATAAATATGAACAAATGTCATTACCATTCAAATCAGAAGAAATTATTACCAAACCAAATCCAAAAACAAACAACCCCTTCAGTAAGCTCACCTCAAAGAAGACACCAAACAGAGTGTCTGACATCTTCCTGCCGGACCGCGAGGAAGCGTTCACCTTCAACACCGCAGTTTGGTTCGCCTCCAATCCATGAGCGCGGCTTCCGCATAAACCGGATATCAGTATTAGGGCACTGAACAGAGCTGTAATGCGCACACCCAAACAATTCATCGTTCCTTGAAGTTCCATCGCATCAGCAGCAATGCACCAGCATGCACAAATTCTGGGAACCAACAGACAACAACAAAAAAAGTAGAAATCAGCGATTGAGCGTGGCGGGTGGATCGTCGTTGAAAATAAAATCAGTCTGCGATTACCAGGCGAGCTCGGGATCCGGAAGGATGCGGAAAATGGATCGGGGAAGCGAGGGTTTTTGAAGCCGCTGTCCGCAGGAATCACGCCAGCTTCGTGGTGGAGATGAGGAAGACGACGGCGGCGGTGGGGCCCGGCTACGCCGGAATACATCGGCATCGTTGGATTTGGATTGAACGGTGAGGACGGAGATCCGAATGCGTTGCTTCCAAGGCTCGGCGAGTTCACGATCCACGGATAATGCAGAGGTCGTTTGCGGGCCAAGCTAACTTTGTGGGGTCATTAAAATAGGCTATATTATTTGGAAAATAATCAAGACTTGAGAAAAGATCGGGATTTTGGCACTTAATGGGTGTTTGTCACATTGTACTGCAGGTTTAAAATTTTGGCACTTTGCACCCTACAATTGGATTTTGTGGTTTTAGAGGGTGCATTTGGGGTTTTAAAATAAATGATTTTAATAGAATGAGGGTGCATTTGGAGTTTTAGCGGGTGCAAAGTGTCAAAGATTTAATATGAGGGTAATATGTCAAACACCCTCAATTGGAAGGTGTTAAGTGCCAAAAACCCAAAAAGATATTATCCACTTGTCTTTAAGGTTTTTTTTTTTTGGCGGGTGGTCGGGACGGCGCGGATGAGATATGTGCCTCAAGCCCGACCGCGGGCCAACCAAGCAGGTGGAAACTAGCGTGGGGGCGGTTTTGTTCAGGCGACCAACGCGTATCTGCCCTGCCAAATAGAGCCTAAATTGAAATGATTTTTTCTTGTTTTACTTAAGCACGCACTCTCTTGTAGTCTCATACAGTTTTGAATTGATTCTGGTGGATTTGATATGACGGTTCGGCTGGATTTGATTTGACCGTTCAATTTGATTTGGCTTTACGGCTCCATTGATTCTTATTTATGCTTGATGGGTACTCATTGATGTTAAAGTAGTAGAATTGTGCGCTCTTATGTCCGCGACTCCAACCGTCAAATTAGATCAAATTTGGCACGACGAAGGAGTCCCATTGATGTCAAACGGCAACGTGCGCTCCATTGTTAATTTGTGGAGGTTGACTGTGTCTGGGAGTACTGGGCACTCGCCACATTTTTGCTGGTCGAGCTCAGCGCTGAGCTTGCTGGGGGGTTGCAGGGGGCAGTGCGCCCCCTGCTCGAGGTTTTAGGGGGGAAGTTTCCGACCGAAATTTTTGTCGGGGGCATTTTTGTAGTTTTCCTCGTTTTTTTTGTTACGTATATAAAAGTCCTGTTTCGGCCTAGGGTTGTGTGCGTGTATGCGAAAAAACTGAAGAATAGGAGCGGCGGAACATGAACTGTGTATTCTTGATCTTTTTCATAGTGAATTTTTTGGGCGCGTGTGGTTGTGGTTTTTTCCCCGATCTTGGAGTTTTTCCACGTTAAGTTCTTGTGTGTTTTGTTTGCTAATTTTTCTGTGATTTCTTGTGTGTTCTCTGGATCTCGTATTTCCTAATACAACCCGTAGAAGGGCGTGCACAGGCTCCTACGGCGCACACTCCAGCGCTCATGCTCAGTGATGCGCGTGATAGCGAGAGCTCCCATGTGCAGTGTCGCGCGCAACAGCGCACGCATGCCCGTGCACGCAGTTTTACGCCCGTGAAGCGCATCCCCCCCCCCCCCCCCCCCCCCGTGCTCGTGAGTAGCCCTCTGCGTGCTCTTGCACACACATGGTGGCGCGCCAGCGCGCCCTTGCGCACTCACGCGCCGCCACCGCCGGCAAGCCTACCCAGACCATCTGGGGCATGGTCATCATATTCCGAAACTCGGTGATCTGGCAACAAAAATCATGTATTTCTATTCGCCGGTTCCATTCTTTAGATGTCATGATTGTTAGGATATTTAATATATGTCCGCGCATGTCGAGACCGACTCGGAATGACCAAATGGGTTACGTGTCACTAGAGTGTAACGGCTCTACGCTGGAGATACTATATAAGGTCATTCCACACTGATGAGCCTTAGTGGACTATCTTGAGTGGAGCCATAACATTCTCAAGATACACGTTTTGGGTTTCCGCTCTCCCTCTCCCGACCGCACTCTCGTTCCCGATTTACAACGCCGCTTCTTCGTTCTCGAGAGATCATCCCGACGTCGTTGTCTTCAAGGTCGGCGTCAGTCCAGTTCGACAGATCGGAAGAGAAAGATCCTAAGTCCTTCGTGGCTATGATTGAGAGTAGTCACCGCAGTGCGTCTTCTGAGTGGTGGCTGGACAGTGGTGCTACCTGCCACGTCACAAATGACAGGGGTCTTCTCTCAATGGTCACAGCGGTCAAGGACAGAGTCGAAAATTACAATGGAGGAGTGACTGATGTTACTCATGCTGGGACTGCAGAGCTAGTGCTCTCTTCAGGTAAAACTCTAATTTTACAACATGTTAAAGTAGTTCTTAATTTAACTAAGAATTTAATTTCTATGAGTTTGCTTGATAAAACTGGAATGTCTTTCACAACCATGAATGGTAGAATGACATTAACAGTTAATTCTCACTACTTGGTTGCACTTACCTGATCAATGGTATGTATAGACTTAGCTTAGATAAGAGTGCATAAATCAAGTGAGTTCGACTCTGATTGATCCGAAGTTATTACATAATAGACTTGGACATATTCACTATAAGAAAGTGCGAGATCTAGCTAAAAGTCAAAACATCCCATTCAATCTTTCTATGCAATTTGATAGCTGTGAGGTTTGTGCCCAGAATAAGATCACTAGAAACCATTACAAGACAGTTTCTAGGAGCACACAACTTCTAAAGTTGATACATTCCGACCTCTGTGACTTTCATAGTCACGCCACTAGAGGGGGAAGGAAATATCTAATTACATTCATCGACGATTTTTCCAGATATTGTCATGTTTACCTATTGAAATCGAAAGATGAGACATTCGAGACCTTTAAGATCTTCAAATCTCGGGTAGAAAATCAATTAAATCTAAAGATTAAGAGACTTAGAAGTGATTGAGGAGGAGAGTACACTACAACTGGTTTAAGGAATTTTGTGCCTCTGAGGGTATAATCCTAGAAATCACAGCTCCTTACTCACCTCAGTCGAATGGTATTGCTGAGCGTAAAAATAAAACTTTAATAGAAATGTTGAACACTATGCCCCTCACAGCTGTCATGCTTAATTCCTTTTGGGAGGAAGCAATCTTAACTACAAATCACATTCTAAATCGAGTGTCTCGCTCAAAACTCAACTCTACTCCATATGCGTTGTGACATGGTCATCCTTGTAGATATGACACTCTAAAGACTTGGGGTTGTATCGCTTATGTAAGGATACAAGACTTTAAGAGACCTAAGGTGGGACCTAGAACAATGACATGTGTTTATCTAAGTAGTGCAGAAGATAGTGCAGCTGATAGGTTTCTGGATCTATCAACTAATACAGTAATAGTGTCTAGAGATGCAATTTTCTTTGAACACAAATTTATCAAAGATCATGGCTTGGCCGTCTCCGGGTCTACTGACATGATTTCAAAATCTACTGTAGAACCTGAAGCTGGCCTCTCTGGCATCGCTCCCCAACCTCTAGAGGTGGAGTCTGTTCCTCTTAGAGTATCTACAAGAAATATAATTCCTAAGGATTTTGGTGAGCATTTCGTCGCCTACGACTTAGAGGATGATCCATTCTCCTTCAGGAAGCAATGCGATCTAGATATGTATTAATGTGGGCAGAAGCCATCGACGAAGAGATGAACTCGCTGTTACAAAGCAACACTTTTCATCTAGTTGGCCTGCCGAAAGAAGCTAAGGTCTTAGGATGCAAGTGGGTACTGAAGAAGAAACTGCACAGTGATGGGTCTATAGCCAGATATAAAACACGTCTAGTAGCTAAGGGTTATAAACAACTGGGGGAATTGACTATTTTGACGTCTATTCACCTGTGTGTCACCTATTGTAAGACCCCATTTTTTTGCAACAACCACCGGGGTCTTAGGCCCGGAACCGCCGCTTTGCGGTGACACCTTCGCACCCGGAAGGTCATCACTACAAAACGTCGATCCTGCCGGCCAAATCGATCACCATCGACAGAATGTATAATGAATGAAAATGTAAGCATGCAAGTCCACAATAGTATAGAGGAGGAAATCACATGACAAATAAATAGTCCGCACCAGAAAGTGAATACGGGCTTAAGCCCGGTACATGATAACCTCAATATAATCCACTCATAAAAGTAAAACTACCAATACTCGGCTCCACTCACGGATCTGGATGCCTGTCCACCCGAGCTACACTGGCCCATCTCCATCTGCACCGTACCCTGCTGGTGTTGCGTCTCCTACGGCTGTTCCCTGTCTCCCATTCGGAGCACCTAAAATATGGTGGTCAAACGTCCATCAGTCAAACTAGACTCAGTCAACAATCCCTCACCCCCTCTACCCGTAGCTCCTACGCACCGGGCGGAAAGGAGTGAAAAGGAGGACCAAAAGCAGGGCGTAATCAAGCAGGTGACATCTACCCTAAGGAATAAAGTAATAAGGTATAGCACGGGTGTCACAATAATTAAACATGAGTAAACAAGTATGTAACAAAAGTAAACAGTAAGGAGTAGCAAATAAGTAAAAGCAGCAAGAAGAGTAAGTAAGAACAACGAGAAATATAACTGTTGATTTATATGGATTACCCATATAGACCAAGGGGTCGTTTTGCGGGGCCTATCGTATAAAACGTCCCATATCATTTTATACGATAGGTGTTAGGGGTTAAATGTAATGATTATGCTATGACATACAAGTATGCTATGGTATGCACACGCAAGTGCAAGTCACACACACGACTCTATGCGCACAGACCTTTAGTTCCCCTTTTTGGAGTTAGCTAAACTCTCAGGAGCCTCTGCCGTGGCAAAACGGAGACAGTGGGTTGGGCCTCTCCACTCCTAGACCGGTAATCACACTACCCCGTCTAGCCCCTCACGTACGTTTCCGTACTATTCCTAGCAAACCAGCTAGTCTCCTGAGTCAACGTACCGACGTCAGTGTGATCGATCGTCCAATACCGAGGACCCACCACTGTATGCACATGCAACCATGATAGTTTGTATCCAATTATAGTACCAAGCCTCCAGCTCTTTAGACTACCGAGCCTACTAGTTCACCATGTTCCCGAGCCCACAGCTCCCTGGACTAATCAAGACTCCTTTTTTCCAAGTCCCCGAGCATCCAGCTCCCCGGACTTCCAAATCAATACCGAGTCCATTTAACTCTACTAGTAAGCCATTAGGCTACGGGTCTACGCTATCCTTTCTCTACCAATTCATCTCCCTACGTGTACATGTGTGAGTGTAAGGTGAAACTATTATTAGGGTTACTCTTGCCCAAATAATTCCTAAGGTTTATGTTAGCCCAAGACTGCCCGAGGTATTCCTCGTGAAGGGTTCTCGAAGGCACTAGGAACTACGATGAGATTACGCCCAAAGTTCCATTTCACAAGACATTTAATATTATTGATTTCTACCCTTGATCAGATCTCTCATTTATTTACCCAAACCAGCAACCTACTAAGGATTCAACTCTTCAAATTCATTACCCACTCTAGTTCAGTTTCCGCAGTTATTATATGCAGACCACCCCTATACTATATGAGATGTATAAAGGAGGTACTCCAGATTGTCTTCCAAATCTCCTATAAAATTTACCAGAGATATATCATAATAAGTTTAGTCTAAAATCAGAGAATCATAATTTTCCTAATTAATTTGATATTTATTGAATTTTCCCAAATGTTTGGCCATGGGCAATTTTGAACATGAACTACATGATCTACTCAAGTAATGGCCTCCCAAAAATTTTGAACACTAAATAACAGAGATATATGACTAGATATTAATTTACATAATTTTTCAGAAAATATGTGACCCCTAATTAATTTATCCAAAATAATTCCCTTAATCATATGTAAAGAAGGAAGTACTAAAATTACTCACCAAAAATTATGTAAAAATTACAGAATCTTAATATGGTTCAGAAAAGATCATTGTACAAAAATCATAATTTTAGAGGCTTGCTAGACTCCAAAATAAATTAAATTAAATTTTCATGAGAATCAAAACTTAATGAAGCAACCCTTATAAATAGTCTTCCAAAAACCCCATAAATATTCACAGAGCTTTAAAACATACTAAGGAGTCCTTTGGCTAATGTTCATCAATTTCCAGCAAGTAGTTACTTCATAATAAATTTCTAAGTAAATAATTCAAGTTGCTAAATTGTTAATGAAGTATCCAAAATAATAATCCTAAATTCATAACAAAATCTCCAGAACTTGTACTAATTTAAATACTACTCTACCCAAAATTCAAGTGATTTTTAAGTGATTTGAATGCCTAATACGCCAAATTAGGTTTGGTGCCCTAAACTAGGGTTAGGATTTTGAGGGGGTTTAAGACTTCCAAATTTCCTAAAATTTTAACCAGAGGGCTATACTAACCCTATAGTCTTCTTCACCAATTTTCAAGCCATTCCAAGGTCATTTGACCTCATGACCTTCAAACTCCTAAAAATCCCCATCAAGGGACCTTCCCTAGGGTTCTAGGGTTTTCCTGCTCTTAACCACCCCAAATTCTATTGGAGGGTGTGTCATACCATAGAGAGTCAGTGGTCAAAATATCAGCCTCTGTTGAGGTGATTTGACCACTCAAAACCCAAAGGGGGTGTTTTGACCTAATTAACCCTATAAGGGGCAAACTATGGTTTGATAAAACCTAATCAAAACATCTCCAAAGGAGATGAAATTTTTACCAGAGCCCTAACATGCTCTCTAAGACCACCCACACAAATTTGGGGGGATTTTGATGTGTTTATGACACCTACTTAATTTATAATTGGTTTATTAAATTTTCACAAAAAACTATAGAAAAGTGTTTTCCAAAAATTCTTATTTTTGGACAATATAAGGGGAAGGCTATGAGGAGACTATGTTCAAAATTTCAAAGCATTTGGATGAGTGGTTTGGTGTGGGCACTAATTCTAATGTCTGGTCATGCTTATGTATAGGTTGCACCAAAACGAGTGTTGTGGTCACACCAGGATTTCAAACTGAGTGAAATCAATTTTAAATTATACTAGACATCAAGGGCTACATTTTCTATGTTGACCACTTTTATAGTAGGGGCATCTAAGTATTTTTAATAATTAAAAATATATACTGCTAATAATCTCCAAAAAAATCAAAAACATTAATATCATTTGAATCGCCTTGATCAAAACGGATGGCATCCGTTCATCCCCAACCTCCAGCCAAGGGCCAAGATTGGCCCTACCTGGAGCCTCTTCCAGCCAACTTTCTGGCCACCCCGACCACCTTCCTGGCCGGCCACCACCACCACCACCTCTGTTGAGGTGGCGGCTAGCGTTTGGCGGCGACCATGCCGCCAGAGGCGGCGGTTTCCGGCGAACTCTCACCACCATTTTTCATGGAATTTCAAGGAAATTTTCTCTCTGATCCGGCTCGTTTGAGCCCGACTTCTCAACCTAAATAATTCTAGATCTAGCACGCATAGAGAGGAGAAGAACTGGACTTTGTCGGCGGCCTGAAGTCGGGAAGATCGCCGGAAAGCCATTTCTAAAGGTTGTGTCGCTCGGCTTCTGCAACAACAAGGTGGGGAGGCTCGGTTTCTTCGGGTAAGGATTGGGGAAAGCCTCCTCTCAACTCACTAGTGGTGTTTAAAGCCTCAGATTAGGAGAGGAGGCGTTGGAGCATTAATGTCCTTCAAAGCCATTGATGGCTAGGCTCGGCCATGGAGGAGGGGGGGGGCTGAATCGGGTCTGATGGCCCGGGTAAATGGCTGGAAATTTTTCCCCTTACTTGGGAAATTGAATTCAGCCATTAAATTTGGCTTTTGGCGAATTGTTTCCTTCCCTCTCCTTCCTCATTTCTCTCTCCTCCTCACGACGATTCTGCCCAGAACCGCCGTGTTACGCCTGGTGATACGGCTATGATACGGGCGTGTATCATCCGATACGGGCGTGTCGGGTGGGCGTGTTCCCTTCTGTTCGACGAAATGAGCTGAGCTCGACAAAATGAGCTCGACGATATGAGCTCGACGATCGTCGGGCTGACGACACGCCTGGCGACACGGGCGTGTCGGGGGCATGTTCCCCCCTGTTCTACGATGTGAACTCGACGATCGTCGATCTGAGCTCGACGATCGTCGGGCTGACGACATGCCTGTCGACATGGGCGTGTCGGGGGCGTGTTCCCCCCTGTCCTACGAAATGAAATCGACGATCGTCGAGCTGAGCTCGATGAAATGAGCTCGACGATCGTCTGGCTGACGACACGCCCGGCGACACGGGCGTGTATGGGGCGTGTTCCCTCCTGTTCTATGACATGAACTCGACGATCGTCGAGCTGAGATCGACGAAATGAGCCCGACGATCGTCGGGCGGACGATACGTCTGGCGACACGGGCGTGTCTGGGCCGACACGGGCGTGTCAGACCCGGAAGAGTTATTTTCAGGGAATTTGTGTGGCTGTTTATTTCTTCCTGTAGGATCTGATAGTTCAGATCTCCCCTTGCTGATATAAGGCTGAGCTATAGGCAGACCAAGGTGATTTTCACCTTGGCCTTCTTCACTTGGTCCCTTGGGCTTCCTAGGGTTTTGGCATGACCAAAACCACTCTTGGGGGTCTAGTCGGAAATGGGATGTTACACATATCCACTATTAGGATTCTTCTTGTCATAGCTTCTATCGAGAACTTTATAATTCATCAGATGGGTGTAAAGACATGCTTCTTAAATGGAGAGCTTGATGAAGAGATCTACATATCACAACCTGAAGGTTATATACATAAGGATCTAAGAGATAAAGTGTGTAAGCTCGATAAATCGATCTATAAGCTTAAACAAGCACCTAAGATGTAGCACATCAAATTTGATCAAGTGGTAAAGAGCATTGGATTTCAGTCCAGTCTCTCAGACAAGTGCCTCTACTACCACTTGATGACAAATCAAACAGTCATCATATGCCTATATGTGGATGACATGTTGATTTCGGGGTCAGATCTTGCCGTAATGAGGGACACTAAATCCGCTCTCGTGAAGACATTTGACATGAAGGACCTTTGTCTCGTAGATATCCTACTAGGTATGAAAGTTAGAGTAGACAAGGGACATGTCACTCTAAGTCAAGCTCATTACATTGAGCACATCCTCACTACCTGGGGTTATAAAGACTATAGGCCTGTTGAAACACCAATCGATCCAAATGTCAAGTTGAGTCTGAATGAAGCGACCAACGTTAATCAAGTAAAGTACTCAAAGATCATTGGAAGTCTCATGTATGCCACAAGTTGCACTAGACCTGACATTACTTTCTCGGTAAGCATGTTGAGTCATTTTACCAGTAGTCCAAGCAAAGAGCATTGGGATGCCTTAGATCGGCTGATGAGGTACCTGAAATGTACTAAAGATCACGCTCTGTACTACACTGGTTACCCTCATACGTTGGAAGGATACTTTGATGCCTCCTGGTGTTCAGAAGTTGGGAACAGCAAGTCCACTAATGGATTTATTTTCACTTTGGGTAGCGTTGTAGTCACTTGGAAATCCAAAAGACAAACTTGTATAGCTTTGTCGTCAATGGAAGTCGAGTTGTTGCCTTAGCCTCAGCTGGCGAAGAGGCAGATTGGATCAGAAATTTGATTCTAGACATTCCTTTGTCTAGATTTCAAGTCAATTCTTTGAGCATGTATTGTGATAATCAAGCAGCAGTTTAAGTCGTGAAGAATGTCCTTTTTAATACTATGAGGCGACATGTACGACTGAGACACGCTCTACTGAATTATCTGAAAGAGCAAGGCATTATCACTTTGATCGATGTGCGATCGAAGGATAATCTGGCTGATCCACTGACGAAAGTAATACCTAAAGACCGATCAATCAAAATAGTGGGGGAAATGAGACTCAAGGCGATTTAAGTTCAGCCTTAGTTCAAGGATAGATGATTTAGTTCAGCCTTAGTCTTAATGTTTTGATTTTTCCACTTTTCTTTGTCAAAGTAAGCATGTTGTGCTCCGCGGATGTTTGGGGTTGCTGAGTACGAATCTAGTGAGTTGTTTCATTCCACATTTGATGTTAACAACTTCCACTGGGTTCATCTTCCTTATCTAGGAGGAGAGTGTTATTTCACATTCGATAACACAATCTGACTAGATTTGGCTCTTCTTCTGTTTTTTGATTCCATTCCACATTTGATGAACACCAATTGACTTTAGAAAACAGTAACCGTAACATTCCACATAGGAATACAGATACAGTTGCGGTGTCCAGAAGTCCATAACATCATTTCCTTGAAAACAGATAATGGATTCTTAGATAGAACCTAAATACTCTACACATGCTTCCTCATACTGTACTACATTTATATAAGTAAAACTAGATAATTGTACATTTTCCAAAGTTAAATTCATTCTAAATGAACTTCTCTGTTGGAAATTACAGGGGCTACTGCCGATGGAGGAGCACTTGCAGGTTGGGATCCAGATGAGGATGACCTGCTGGACACTGATTTCTAGAGTATAAATTGGTTTTTCTTCTGCTTAGAGCACTGTTTAGCTCTCCTTTCTTTCACTTATTTTGTTTGGACTTTCTTGCTTTTTAGTTGGTCATGAAACACTTTGTGTTCTGGTACATGTGATGTGATTGTACTTTTGACTTTGTTATGATGCTGCTGGGATTTTTTGTTTATTCTTATGCATGCATACAACTGCTTTACTTAACGTCCAATATGTTCTGACAAGTGTGATGGACACGGTCGTGAGTGATTTATGTTCGGTTGAACACTACACACACCACCCTTTTTCCGACTTCGGGTTTACGGCGAACATAAGAGGAGATTGTTAGGGTATTTAATATATGTCTGCGCGTGTCGAGACCGACTCGGAACGACCCAATGGGTTACGTGTCACTAGAGTGTAACGACTCTACGCTAGAGATACTATATAAGGTCATTCCACACCGATGAGCTTTAGTGGACTATCTTGACCGGAGCCATTAACATGTTGAACCAGTGATCTGGCTCTCCTCTGATTGATTTACTGTAAGCTCTTTCTCTTTTCTACTTCTCATTCCTGTCTTTCTCTGGGTTTTAGCGGTATAAGAATGGTGATTGGCTATGGTTCCTGTTTGGTCAATTTCTGTCTTTTTATTGTGAAAATAAGTATGATTCATGACATGAGATAGAGATGGCTGATTTCTGGATAGTGATCGGTGTCCAGATTTTTATTTTATAAGCTTCTTATTCTAATTATATTCTTTGTTTATTCTAGATCTGGATCTTATAACACTGTTAGGGTGATGTGTTGGCCAGACAGTTTACTTTTTGTTGATTCATCATCTATCATGGTTTATTTTGCTTGCTTATCATAGGCTCAGTGGTGGGATCACTGTCGTGACTGTTTATGGCTCCATATTTTGAGCTTACTTATGCATGCTTCATTTTGGTTTAATTGGGAATATTACTGAGATACTATTGTTTTATTGTACAAAGATGGGTCCTTGGTGTACCTTGTTCTGTGGAATTAGTTTGGGGCTGGCTGTTGCTATTCCTCCAAATATCAATTCACATAGTTACTGTTAGTTGTCGGCTGCTTTTTCTTATTTCTGTGAGTATTGTTATAGTAAAGATCTTCCGAGGCTATGTTTGACCGGTTCTTAATAGTCCCTTAGTTTACTTTTTCTATCGAATGTTGCTTTACACTCATAGTTTAGTTTGAATGGTCCGGAGAGAGGATAGTTGAGATTTACTTGAGTTGTTTTTAGTTAGAGTTTGGTCAACCCTAATGGTCATCGTCATAGTTTCAATGTGATGCAACCCAAATAATAATGACCCTTAATGATATGATTCCTAAACATATATCGCGAAGGATGGCATCCCAAGGAAAATATGTCAATGACGTTGGGTGTGACGCTGGCATGGAAAAAGGACCGGTGAGATTTATCATTTTAAATTGATGTTTATTTCACGCACTTTCATAAATATTTGAAGATGAGATAATTATATGACATGCAACATTATGAAGGTTGTTTTATATCACTGATAAAAATTCTTGCTCTTATGTATGACCTTGGCAAAGAGAAACAGGCGAATGAAAATTCGAGGGGATAAATCATTAAATAAATATTCTTATGTTCATGAAAATATAAATATGTCGACACAGAGTATTGTTAAGGGTATTACGAATATTAAATGTACATAAATGATGTTAATAAATGTCAAATCAGTCGGCCGAAATGCATAGACACGTGATGAACGTACTGATTTGGATACATAAATCCCTAAGGGGTTGGACCCAAATACTGAAATACTGCTATAAATACTGATATGGTACAAATACCCTTAACATTACCGTAAATAAACTGAAGAAATGATTTCATGCTTGGCACACTGTTTTTACAGTTTTATAGTTCTGTTACATTAATATGCAGTAATGAATGGAATTTACAGTGTTTTTGTACCTGTACAGAACTTCATATGATCTTTTTCCCATACTGCTATTATTGTTATCATCCATATGATAGTATTGCTATGAATAACCTCACTATTGTTGTATGCAGCAAGTTAAGAAAGTAAATTCTGGCTTAGTTTTTGTGAAAGACTAATGATTTATAATTCTAAATTTTTTAGGAAAAGGAAAACAACATGCCAGTCAACGCTAGTGCAATGCTCGGAGCTTATGTTGGTGTTGGACTTGTATATTTATAACTGCTTTGTGTGGTTATTTTGTTTTATAATCTTTCTTTAGATGTGAATATTCATGCATATAACCTGTAAAGAAGATGCATGGTGTACAAAAATGTTGACACGTTATGACATATGTTTCACAATGTAAATAACGGTTATGTGTTGAACTTGTGCGCGTTGTGTACTCATTGTGATTAGAAACATTATTAATGTTTTTAGATGATCATTAGATGAGATTATATTGAATTGTGCGGATTACGGGCCATTACACCATGCAACGTACCTTCATGTTAGATTACATTCATAACATTCTTCTTACTAGTTTTTTTGATTGATGACTTGATTCTAGAGCAAGAGTTCGTAATTATTTTGATCGTTAATTCTTATTTCATTATTTTTTAGGATGTCAGTGGAGGAAGCATGCTCATAAGTGACGTATCGATCATTCACACATATCCATACTCTCGTGAGTGAATCTTAATTAGAGTGAAGTACGAAAAAAATATTAGTCTTCAATGCAAATTATTTTTTTTTCCAAAAGTTAGAAAGAATTTAGTCAGTGAATATTTATTAGTGAAGAAATGATCCAATATTATATTACAACAGGATAAATTAAAGTTGTATTGATTCTAATTTGTAAATATTATTTTTTTTTACTTTTGTATGAAATGGATAATTCAAGTTGAATAATTTTGAAATTAATCGGATATTTTCTTTTTCGCTAACGCCTTTTGATGTTTTTTGTGTGATAAATTAAAACGTGTAAATTCTAATTGCATAAAAACGATCATAACATTATATTTCATGCCAAAAGTTAACATTTCCTCAAGCTCTACATGCGAGACTAGTGTTAAAATTCTCAAAAAGAATCTCAAATTTTTCATAGTTGATTTACTTGAATATGTGTGATTCAAACCGATAATTATTAAATGAGTAAATAAATATTTTGTAACTAACATAAATAATTTTACAAATATTATTACACATATTTATTTAAAACTAAAGATGAAGGATTTGCATACTTTTAAAATTGTAAAGTAGAAATAAAATACTATTAAAAACCTTCATTAACATTAAATCTGATTGACATTCATGTGCATAAGATAGACTAGTGGAATTGGTGGTCAAAGACAACTTATATTAATAGTCTCACAATTCACAAAACAAAAAACTATGAAATGATAAAACTATTTTAATAAAATAAATAATTCAATTATTTCTCGAATCAAAATTCAGATCATTTCGACTGATGAAGGTCGTAAATGCATGAATTAAACTGTCATTCGTTAAGGATCACCTAACAAATATCATCCATTTGAACATAAAAGTGGATGAAGTTCCTTAAAGGGGCGCTAACGAATGACAATTTAACCTCCATGTTCATGATCGGCACCACAGTGCCAAACAAAGTCTTAGACTGTGTTTGGCGTGGCTTATTTGCACGAGTGAGGTTGGTCAAAAATGTCATTGTCATACCAAAATTTTATGCTCCAAACTATTTTTTTGGATAATGGTAGTAACATTGGTAATACTAAACATATATTCTATGACAATGACGTTTTTGTCCAATCCCATCAAAACAAATAAGTTGCGATAAAGCGCGCCAAACCCAACCTTACTCTGATCCGATCCACTATAGTGCATGCGCGCAGTGAGTTTGAAGTGAAATATCTATTTATAATTCAAATTTTTTGAGGGAGAGCTTTCACCCTCCTAAGTTAGAAGTGGAACATCCATTATTCTATTTTATATTCATACACTTAAAAAATAATATTGACCTTTCATTCAATTTTTATCTACTTTTTTGTGTGAATTTCACTTTCAAAAAGGAATATCTATAATCTATATACACTTTAATAGTTTAATCAGATTATCCATCAATATTACAGCAGCGCCATCACATTGAAGGACGATTGAATCAATAATTGTTCTGTTGTACACTGAAAATAGTGGCATTTTGGAGAATAAATGCCAACCACAAGTCCCAAAAAAGATTATATGTATAAAAAATGCGCATCTATGTCTTCGTTGCCTGTTATACTGCCTGCACTTTCTGCCAGATGCCGGACTCCGATTAAACTGTAGACGAAGGGGAAAGAAAGGGAGGCGAGAGAGGGAGAGGGACGGGGAAGAAGACCATCTTCAAGTTCAGCTCTATCTTCTTCCCCCCGACACCAGTTTCACTGGGATCTCCCAATCTCCGGCGTCCTCCCTTCGAAAATGGCGTTGGACGCTTTCTTATCTTCCATTGACTGGGAATGGGAATCGTACCCCGCCTACGAGGATTTCGCAGTTCTCCCGGTGCTCCTCCTCTTCTTCCCCGCCGTTCGATTTCTTCTGGATAGATTAGTGTTCGAGGTCAGTGTCTCGGGAAACTCAAACCTTCGTTTTCGTCTGCGTTGAATTTGCTCGTAGAAATTGGTTCTAGCATGAAATAACTGCCGAATGGTTCCAATTTGTTTTAAAATCTGGAATGATTGCTTGTGATTTTGGTGCGAGGGGTTATTTATTGTTTGGGTGGATCGCTGGAATTAAAATTTTCCGATCTGCTTGATGAGGGAGTGTGTAGCGATCTAAAATCTGTGAAACTAGATATACAGGAGAATGGCCGGAGGAGATGGGAGAGAATACGAATGGCCTGGAGGTTGGCCGGAGATGGGAGAGACGATCAGGGTCAGGAATAGAGCAGAAACAGAATTAAACTTTATTAAACACTTCCATCAATTGTAACGATAATGGCCAAGGGGAGGAGGCCTAGCTGAGGGATAATGGCCAGGAGTTGGCCGGAGATAGGAGAGACGACAGGGGGGGGGGGGGGAGACAGAGCAGAAACAGGAGTTAAACTTTATTAACTATTTTCTTAATCCCATATTACAAGCAATGACCACTATTTATACACTAATTAGGCAACTACACGTCATTTTACTCCCTATTATTGGGACACGCGGCCCACTGGTTGTGACAGAGTAATGGAGGGTATTGGGTTGGTATGTTAGTGAAGGGATGTCCAGAATTTATGGAGAGTTGAGTAAGATTAATGACATTTATTACAGTGTATATTTCATTTGTTTTGAGGTCCATTTGATCCTTATTTTATTGTTGCTACAACTATGAAATCTTAGTTGGATTGAGGGTTCATTGTAGGTCCATGTGTTTGGAAAGAAAGAAGCAGCTCACGGCTAGTGGTAGAAATGAGAATGTTATGACAGAGACTGAAAATTTTATATTAGCAAATTGTTGGAGTAGCAAGTTAATGCAGTTAAGAACAAACTTAAGTGTCTTGCACTTGTACAATGGAGGACACAAGGTGCATTTATAAAGAAAGTAGATATAATTTAGGTTTATGGGGTAAAAGGACAGAGAATTGTATTGTGGGAAAATTGTTCAATGATTTGGGTGAAATATTTGTAACAAACTGTTGGAGTAACAAGGTAATGCAGTTAAGAGAAAACTTAAGTGTCTTACATTTGCACAATGGAGGACACATGCTGCACTTATAAAGAAACGTAGATATAATTTAGGTTTATGGGTAGGACACAAAATTGTATTGCGGCAAAATTGTTCAAATGACTTGGGTAGTTGGGTGAAAGATTTGTAGCAAATTGTTCGAGTAACAAGGTAATGCAGTTAAGAGCAAACTTAAGTGTCTTACATTTGTACACTGGAGGACTCATGGTTCACTTATAAAGAAAGTAGATATAATTTAGATTTATGGGGTAGAAGGACGAATAATTGTATTACAGTAGAATTGTTCAAATGACTTGGGTGAAAGATTTGTAGCAAATTGTTGGAGTAGCAAGGTAATGCAGTTAAGAGCAAACTTAAGTGTCTTACACTTATACAATGGAGGACACACGGTTCACTTATAAAGAAAGTAGATATAATTTAGATTTATAGGGTAGAAGGACAGAGAATTGTATTGCAGGAGAATTGTTTAAATGACTTGGGTGAAAGATTTGCAGCAAAATTTTGGAGTAGCAAGGTAATGCAGTTAAGGGAAAACTTAAGTGTCTTACACTTATACAATGGAGGACACAAGGTGCACTTATGAAGAAACTAGATATAATTTAGGTTCATGGGGTAGGACAGAGAATTGTATTGCAGGAAATTGTCCAAATAACTTGGGTGTAAGATTTTTGCAAATTGTAGTTAGCTCCTTTTGTATTTTTCAATGGATATTAATGGAGGGGGATTCACTAGATTGTATGGCCATACAAAATCGATTATTTAGCATCGTATGATGTTGGTTCTTCGGTGTTTAGGTGTCTTCTTGAATATAAGGTTGAATAGAAGGGTCTCAATATTTTTCCTACATGTGTTGGGCCTACTCCATCACCTTATCTTAATAGCTAATGTGCCAAAGCAATAGTTTTTTGAAATAGGTCCCTATATCTTCCCTGAATTGAAGATCCTCCGTATGACAAATCTCATGTAAGAACTGTGTATAACTTTAATCTTTTTTACATTCAGATCAATTAAAACAATTGTTTTCTAACTTTTCTTTAAGAATAGTTTTCTCCATGGTTCAAGATCTCCATAAGCCCATTTGATAGGAAAACAGTGAGTATGATTTCAAATAGTAGTCAATTTCCTTTTTAAATAGCACCCAAGTTTTTTTCTTGCATTTTGTCAACCATAGTATCTGGTATAAGTTTTAGTAAAGATAATGTTTTGATGTTTAATGATTTTTTTTTTGACTACTTACTACACTACACAGTCTTTTGTCCTTATCATTTTTTCTGTCTATTTGAAGTCATCTTTAACTGAATCAACATTTAAATGTGCAATTTGATTAAAATTTTAGTTAATATTAAGTTTTTTTTACTTTAATTTATGTTTATTTTATTTGTGTAGAAATTTGCAACTCGCCACGTACTTGGGAATAAATGTGAAAAAGTTGATTTTGAGACAGAAGAGGGAAGGAAAAAGATAAAGAAATTCAAGGAGTCAGCATGGAAATGCTTGTATTTTCTTTCAGGAGAACTGCTTTCTCTTTATGTTACTTACAATGAGCCATGGTTCAAAGACACGAGATATTTTTGGAAAGGACCAGGAGATCAAGTTTGGCCTGACCAAAAGATAAAGTATAAATTTTAATGTTTACAAGTACTACTTGAATTTACCTATGATTTTTATTTGCTAAGAATTTTTCTGATTGAGTGTACATTTCTTTTGCCAGGCTAAAACTTAAGGCGTCTTATATGTATGCGGCTGGATTTTACACATATTCAATATTTGCATTGTTGTTCTGGGAAACAAAGCGATCCGACTTTGGGGTGTCTATGTCTCATCATGTTGCAACTGTGGTCCTAATATTGTTGTCTTACATATTCAGGTGTGCTTACTATGAAACTTTTGCACTGTCCATTTTCACTAGTGCTAACTGTCAAGCTTATCAATTCCTCTATGGTGGTTCTTCCCCAAATGAATTTTATTTGAGTAATTGTCTATCCAAATATACTTTTATTAATATTTGTTCCTACTTATCCTTGCCGGTCATTGGTTTGTCTATTTCTTTGATTCAACACTTGAAGCAAACTTCAACTCTGACTTAATTCCAGACTGAGCATAGATCATATTTGACAATGAATTTGAATTTGTATTAATTTTATTGGGCTTTTATTTTAATAAGTTAAGAGTTGATTTAGGATTAACTTGTCTTTGAATTTGAATTGTATGATGAGCTCAATGAATTTAAATTGTAAACCTATTTTTATAAGTATGGATATGTTGACGTTATTTTCTTTCCCTTGTTTTATAATTAA
Organism: Platanthera guangdongensis; assembly: GCA_039583875.1. Taxonomy (NCBI): domain Eukaryota; kingdom Viridiplantae; phylum Streptophyta; class Magnoliopsida; order Asparagales; family Orchidaceae; genus Platanthera; species Platanthera guangdongensis. The sequence continues at coordinate 173,711,854 of CM077161.1, forward strand.
AAGCAATACTGAAAGTAATCTCTGATTTCCTTTTCTCCATCTTTTATATCTCCTACCCAAGCATGTTTTCCCACTTCACTCTTACAAGTTATGATCTCTCCCTATGTACATATACCCCGAGTCATTTTTTTCTTTGCTTATCAGAATTTCAACCACCACCACCCTTTTAGATTTTCTCATGTCCGAAGCAAGAAATCGACTAAATATCAAGCGGAGGTAGAAAAGAAGGAGATCTGTGTTAAGCAACTACTAGAGAGAAGGGAGATCTAGAGAAGAAGACAACTAGGGTTAGAAGGAGGGAAGAAAATACTTTGTAAATATCTTGCCTCCATCCAAAGAGGGGTTCCGAGTTATATATACCCGGAACCCAGGAGGGGCCGGCCTAAAGGGCTGGCCGGCCCCAATAGGGGCTGAACCCAACCGGTTCAGCCCCAATTCGGCGGCCTTCAGAGAGTGGGGGCTGAACGGATGGTTCAGCCCCGTTGTTATCACCTTCCTGTCGTCCCCGACGCTTGTATTGTCTTCCAAACAGCCGCGACTCGGCCCCGAGCGTAACATTCCCTTCCCCATCAACAACCAGCTTGTCCCCAAGGTGGTAGTCGGGATAAAGCTCCTTGAAATCCAGCAGATCAACCCAAGAATTGTGTGCCTCGGAGAAGTTCTTCCACTTGACCAACAGCTCTGGTCGGTACTCTGCACCCCGTTGTTTCCACTTGAGCAACAGCACGGCCTCCGGAAGGGGGCGAAGCTCGCCCGCACCGGTGACGTCAGGTAAAAGAGCACTTGGTTGCACAGTGGCACCCACCTTTCGTTTAAGCAAGGACACATGAAACGTCGGGTGGATGCGGGAACCCGTAGGAAGATCTAGCTTGTAAGCGACCGGCCCCACCCTGCTGAGTACCCGAAAGGGGCCGTAATATCGAGGAGATAACTTCTGGTTGAAGCGACGAGCGACAGACAATTGGCGGTACAGCTGGAGCTTGAGGAAAACTTCATCACCAACTGCAAATTCCCGCTCCTTGCGATGCTTATCGGCGCGGAGCTTCATACGGTCCTGGGCCATATGGAGGTTGTCGCGCAGTGTGACCAGCATGCGGTCCCGATCGCGCAGAGCTCTATCAACGACGGGCAAAGCCGTGCTCCCCGGCTCGTAGCTGCTCAAGGTCGGCGGAGGACGGCCGTAGACAACCTCAAAGGGGGTCATTTGGCTGGCAGAATGATAAGACGTGTTGTAACAGTACTCCGCCCAGTGCAACCAATCCGGCCAAGTGCGAGGCTCGTCCATCACAAAGCAACGCAAGTAGGTCTCGAGGCCCCGGTTCAAAACCTCTGTTTGCCCATCGGTCTGGGGATGATGAGACGTACTGAAACGTAAACACGTCCCCTGCAGACGAAACAGTTCCTGCCAAAATTTACTCAGAAAAGTAGGGTCCCGATCAGAAATGACAGCACGAGGAAGACCGTGCAAGCGGATAATCTCCCGAGCAAAAAGTGCAGCTACAGACTCGCCGGTATAAGGGTGAGGCAAAGCAAGGAAATGTCCATACTTGGAGAGCTTGTCCACCACCACCAAAATCACTGATTTGCCTTGGGACTTTGGCAACCCGTCAATAAAATCCATGGAAACGGTGTCCCAAATCTGCTGCGGAATTTCTAAGGGAACAAGCAATCCAGCCGGAGAGGTCGTCTCGTACTTCTGCCGTTGGCAGATCTCACACTGGCGCACAAACTGCTGTATGTCTCGCCACATCCCGGTCCAGAAGACATTGGCTCGGGCTCGCTGGAGGGTACGAAGCACACCCGCATGGCCGCCAGCAGGTGAAGAGTGGAACTCATGCATCATAACAGTCTTCCATGCTGAAGCGGGAGGAATAACCACCTTGCCATGGTGGTAAAGGCGACCATTTTGAAGATGGTAGCCGGCTGCCACGACCTCGCCCCGCTGCAAGGCCTCCACTAGGGCACGGAGCGTGGGAGTACGCATCACCTCCTCCTGTATCTCGTCCAAAGAGTCAACAAGTGGCCCGGTGATGTGGGCCACAGTAGATTCAGGGATGCGCGAGAGAGCGTCCGCAACCACATTCCCCTTGCCTTGCCGATATGTAATCTCATAATCATAACCCAAGAGCTTAGTGACCCATTTCTGTTGAAGAGGCGAAGACACCCGCTGGTCTAGGAAATGCTTTAAACTCTGGTGGTCAGTGCGAATCTTGAAGTGTCGGCCCAGTAGGTACGGCCGCCACATCGCCACGGCATGGATAACAGCCAACATTTCCTTCTCGTATGCAGACAGCCCCAGGGTCCGTGGGGCAAGAGCCTTGCTGTAGAAAGCCAACGGTCGCCCTTCCTGCATCAAAACCACCCCGATGCCCACACCGCAGGCGTCGGTCTCTAGCACAAATTCCTTCGAGAAATCAGGCAAAGCGAGAACTGGTGTAGTGGTCATGACCTGCTTGAGTGCCTGAAATGCCTCCTCAGCCTCCCCCGTCCAAGAGAAGGCATCCTTCTGCAGCAACTGAGTCAATGGCCGAGCTATCTTCCCATAGTCTTTCACAAACCGCCGGTAATACCCCGTCAACCCGAGGAATCCGCGAAGCGCCCGCACCGTAAGGGGGCGTGGCCAGGATATCATACTCTGAATCTTTTGGGGGTCGGCTCTGACGCCGTGACCGGAAACCAAATGTCCCAAATATTCCACCTCAAGCTGACCAAAGGAGCACTTGGAACGCTTGGCGTAAAGTTTGTGCCGACGAAGAATGCTAAGGACTCACTCGACATGGCCTACGTGGTCCTCCCAACTGGCGCTGTAGATAAGGATATCGTCAAAGAAAATCAGCACAAACTGACGGAGAAGTGCTCGGAAGATCTCATTCATGTTAGCCTGAAAGGTAGATGGGCCGCCGGTCAACCCATTGGCCATGACGAGAAACTCGTAGAGGCCATCATGTGTCCGAAATGCGGTCTTGTGGATATCCTCCTCCTTCATCAAAATCTGATAATAACCGGAACGCAGGTCCAACTTAGTGAAAACGAATGCCCCATGCAATTCATCCAGCAACTCATCCACTACCGGAATTGGAAAATTATCCTTCACCGTGGCGCCATTCAGAGCTCGGTAGTCAACACAGAACCGCCACGAACCATCTTTCTTTTTCACTAGAATGATCGGCGCTGAAAATGAACTAGTACTGGGACGAATAATTCCCGCATCCAACATCTCCCGGACACTACGCTCGATCTCTGCCTTCTGAACATGGGGATAACGATAAGGTCGAACGTTGATTGGCTCTGTCCCTGCCTTAAGCTGAATCCGATGATCCCGAAACCGCGAAGGAGGTAGTGTGCAAGGTTCCTGAAAAACGTCAGCATATTGCTCCAGAAGAGTTCGTAACTGTACCGGTACCTCCGACTCACCCGTAGCCGATGCCTGAACCTCCCTAAGGATTGCCATCATACTGCCTTCCTCCCCTAACCGCTGCATGCTACGCAGAGAGATTTCCTTGATAGGCGACGATTTGAGGCCCCGTAAGCAGAACTGTGTCTCACCCTGGTGAAATTCCATAGTCATGTGCTCCCAATCAAACGTTACCCGACGCAACTGCCGTAGCCACTGCACCCCCAAGACCATGTCCGAGCCCCGGATAGGCAACAGATATATGTCGGTGTAACCCGTATATCCTTGCATCCGAAGTGCCACACCCTTGAGTACCCCTTCACACTGCAGCTTGCTGCCATCCGCCACCATAACCTGGAAGGCCGACCCCGTATCCACCTTGTGTCCCACTCGTCGTGCCACCACCGGATGAATGAAGTTGTGGGTGCTCCCACTATCCACCAAAATGGTGACCTTCTCCTGATTCAGCCAACCCGTCAGCCTCATGGTGAGCGGGGGACTGCACCCCTCCAAAGCATGTAGAGACACCCCAAGTTCGCTCAAATCCAACCCCCCGTCCGACTCCTCCTCATGCACCACTTCCTCTACCTCTTCCTCCTGCAACATGAAGACTTGTATTTTCTGACACTTGTGGCCCGGTGTAAACTTCTCATCACAATTGAAACACAGATCCTTCTCCTTCCTGGCTGCAAGCTCGCTCCATGATAATCGTGTCACCGTCGGCTTGCTACCGGCTGCTGGCTGTCTTGCTGAGGCCGCAGGTGGCTTACCCGTGGCTCTAGCCTTCTGCCTGTTGACGCGTTCTTCCTGAATACGAGCCAATGTGATGGCGTGATTTAAGGACCGGGGCATGTGCGCCTGTACCTCGTCCCGAATGTGCTCCTTGAGTCCCGAAACAAAACAACTCAAGTGCGTCATCTCTTCCCAATGAACCCGGTTTGCCAGTTTCTCAAATTCAGTGCGATACTCCATCACGGAGCCTTTCTGTCTCAGCTTCTGCAAAAGAGCCTCGAAATCCTCATACTCTAGTGGCCCAAACCGGGCCGTAAATCCCTCCACAAATTCTCCCCACAGAACGTGCTCCCGCCCGCGCAGGAACCACTGCGTCCACTGAAACGCATCATCCTCCAGATGGAAAGAAGCCAACTGTACCCACTAGCCTTTGGGTACATCCTGGTAACGGAAGAACAATTCTGCCTTTTGGACCCATTCCAGAGCATCCCCGCCATTGTATTTTGGAAAATTCATGCGGGTCAATTTTGGAGCCAAGTGGGGCCGCTGTGCACCTTGCCCCGGCCACCCTTGGCCATAGCCGTAGCCCTCTCGCCTTCCTTGTTCAACTGGTTACGGGAAAGCATGCCCTTGATATTGTCGTGCTCCCCACGACGGAGGTGGTGGCTCGCCGGCCCAAGGATTGTCGTGGGCAAAGCCTCCCGGTGGTCCACCAGCCCGTGGGAAGGGTAGAATCCCTCCCAGGACGCCTGGGGCGTGCCCCGTCGCTGCAGCCAGCCGCTGGAAGGCCAGCGATTCTTCCCCGCTCCGCCGCCAGGGGGTGCGGCCCGCGCGTGGGTCGCCGTTACCCGCAGACGGTGCGGGAGGCCCCGTCGACCCCGCTCCCATCAGCGGCTGCCGCCAGCGGTCGTCGGTTGCGCCAGGCCAAGCCGCGCCGCCACTGCTGCCTCCGACTCCGCCAAATCCCGCTTCCCGCATATCGGACGGGAGCGAATGGCGCGATTCCGCCGCATCCGAACCCGATCCGCCGTTCTCCTCGCTGACTGGCCCTTTCCCTTTTAACAGTGCCTTGATTTCCTCCATTCGGGCGTCGATCCGCTCCTCCAGCCGCTGCGTTGATGTTTTCATGTTCCCCTCCAGTGCGGCCACCGAATCCGTCAACCCTACGAAGTTTTTTTCTAGGGCTTCCAATCGGCTAGCCTCCTCTTGCATACGCGTGTTCACCATGGTGGAAGGAAGTGCCTCTGATACCAAATGTTAAGCAACTACTAGAGAGAAGGGAGATCTAGAGAAGAAGACAACTAGGGTTAGAAGGAGGGAAGAAAATACCTTGTAAATATCTTGCCTCCATCCAAAGAGGGGTTCCGAGTTATATATACCCGGAACCCAGGTGGGTTCAGCCCCAATTCGGCGGTCTTCAGAGAGTGGGGGCTGAACCGGATGGTTCAGCCCCGTTGTTATCACCTTCCTGTCGTCCCCGACGCTTGTATTGTCTTCCAAACAGCCGCGACTCGGCCTCGAGCGTAACAATCTGCATCAACAAGGACTCCAATCTTGGTTCGCGTGGATCTAGCTACATAAATCAAGTGTCTAAAAGCAACACAATCTTGCGGAAGCAAAAATTTAGAACTTCTACAACATTCCAGAAGGTTTCAAAAGCTTTACAACCTTTCAAAAGAATACAAGAGCATCCCGTAAGCATTTATTGAAGGTCCATGCAATAAATGGAATCTTCATTTTCAAATCCCAAAGGAGGGGGCAACCACATCCAAGTATTCATAACCAAAATTTGAAAGAAGACATGAATGAAATATGGTAGTGAGAAAAGGTTCCTGCTTGAAAACATCACGGCATTATCCTCTTCCACATTGGCCAACTATATGCATGAATAAAGGGTGAAATCCGTGTCATTTTTCTGTAGTTAGCAATTTGTTAGTTCAGTTCTTACTTTCTAGGAGTTAATTGCATTATTTTCAAATTTGAGAGCTGTGATTTGATTTTTTTTCTAAATCTGTCCCTCATATATTTATAAGAAATATTTTAAACATTAATTTTGGATAGAAAGTGGATTTGTTTGAAGAGAGTTGAGAGATATAATCGTAGGAAGGGTGGACACAAGAAGAGGTACCTTGCTAATCAATTTTAGAAATAAGATAATGTTGGAATTATGAGTTTATTATTATATTAGTCTATTAGAGTCTTTAGGAGTTTAGGCCCACATCGTAAGTCTGGTTTAAGTGTCTTGTTGTAATGATATAAATAGCACTTCTATTTTCTCTTTTATTTCTTTCAACATGGCATCAGAGGCGGAATTGACTCCTCCCTGAAATTTGGTTGCCCTAACTAGGGCAACGTACATTTCAGTGTGGCGTCCGCTATTGAATCTTTTTGATTTCCCCTCTCCCGTCTATCTCTTTCGTTTTGCCTCTCACCCGTGGAAATTTTTCGCCTTGCCTACTCTCTCAGCCCTCAATCCACCTCGCGAACTGCCTTCCTCCCGTTCGGCGCCTCCCAGACGTTTCTAATCGTGCTTCCCTGCTGTGATTCCAAGTGGCTTTCCCGTCGACCTCGTCTACATCTCCACTCCTCTGTTGCCGCCTTAAACGCCTTAAGTCAATCATGTTTCTGGCGCTCCATTGTTCCTCCTTTTCCCCGCTAGACTTAGTTGTCGCCGCCGTGGATTCATATTTTATTTCTTCTTCTGATGTTGTTTGCCGACGTCGACGTCTAATCGCTTGCCTTGAAGACGTCATGCTCGTGGTCCTGCTCGATCCAGTCGTCTGTTGTGTTGCCGCTGGATGTATCTCCCGCCGTGCTCGTCTGCTCCGAATCCAGCTTCCGTCGCTGCTTCCCGCAGATCTTGCTGTCTCGTCGTCAAATCCGTTGGATGCTGCTACCTTCAACTATCCAGTCGCTCTTCCTCTGATCTGGCGTCGACGACGATGCTATCCTCCGACGATCTCGTGGACGCCCCTCTCTCGCAGTTCCCGTCGATGGGCGACAGTCGAAACCTCCCCCAGACGTGCTCCGATCATCTGATTTGTGCTCCAACTGCCTCCAACAGTTGTTCCAGATGCCTCGGCCAGCAGCTGCTCCAGATGCCTCAGTCAGCAGCTGCTCCAGATGCCTCTCCCTCATTCTTCTGAAGATTCCAGTGGATTCCTGCAGCCGCATGCCCTTCGGTGGTGTTGATCTTGCGTCGTAGTTGCTATTTTTGTGCTTTTTCTTGGTCGTTTTATGTGGGTTGCAATTATTTGTTATTTGTATTTGTTTTCTGCATATATGCACGTGCTTTCCATGTGAGGAGGAGAGTTACGCCCCCGAACATGACACAGTTCTTTGGACGCACTTACGCTCGTAGGCAGAAGAAGACGGCGAGCGGCAACGGGGCTGAACCATCCGGTTCAGCCCCCTCCATCTAAAAGGCGGCGGTGGGGGCTGAACCGATCCGGTTCAACCCCATTCGGGGGCCGGCCGGCCCCCTTCTTGGGCCCGGGTATATTTATACCCGGGGCCCCCTCTCTTGGGGCTTATGCACATCATTATCAAGGTATTTCTCTTTCTCCTCCTCTCTAACCCTAATTTCTCCTAAGTCTTCTCTTAGTTTTTCTCCCCTCCCTCTTCTTCCTATCATTTGGTATCAGAGATTCGTCCTCCCATCATGGTGAACATATGCTCGCAAGAAGAAATCAATCGTTTGGAAACCCTAGAGGAAAACTATATCGGATTGATGGATTCGATGGCCGCCATCGAACAAGAGATGAGGGCGTCCACGCAACGGTTGGAAGAGCGGCTCGATGTCCCCATGGAAGAACTTAAAACCATACTCAAGGGGAAATCACCGGCGCATGAAGAGGCCGGAGGGGCGCGACAATCAACTCCACTGGCCGCGGAAACGGCTGGGTCGGCCGATCCGTTCCGCGCGGGGGCTGGCGTGGGTCGCGCGGGCTCCGGATTTGCCAGATCGGGGGGCAACAGGGTGGCGGCAGTCTGGAGGGTGGGGGGGGGGTGCAGGGCTTCTCTAGCGGGGGGATCCGTCCCTTACGGGGAACCGGACGGCACCGGGGCACCGCCGCCGTGGTGGCGGTTCAGCGCCGAGCAAGGGCGGGCGGAACAGCCGCTGGGCGCGGGGGATGGAGGTGCGAGGGGGATTTTACCCCCACCCAATGGCGTTGGCCGTCACGGGGGATTGGGAACCGGGGCTCCTTGGAGCGGCCAACCTCATTAGGGGTATCCGGGGCCACCACACCATGGCTACCCGGGCAGGGATTGGAAATAATATATTTATCGAACAATATATTATAATATATTGTACACAATATATTGTATTGCCCATTTGACAATAACAATATATTGTATTGTTATTTTAACAATAACAATATATTGCCAATATTATTGTACTTTTAATTAAAAAAAAACCTAGTATATAAAGATAAAATTTCATTTTTATAGATATTTGTCTCAAACAATCATCTAAAACAGGCTGAACCGAATTTGGCTGAACCTAAACTTGGCTGAACCGCTGAACTCAAACATCACCTACAAATACACGGAAATAGGGCTGAAATGAAATTCCGAAACCCTACCTCCCGACGGCTCCCTCTCGCAGTCTTCTTTTTTCTCCCGCAAGCCTGTGACGGCAGACGCCTGCCGTTCTACCCATACCGCAAAGAACGAACCCCGCCGGACGTCTCTTTTCTCCCGGAAGCCTGAGACGGCAGACGCTGTGAGTTTTACCTCGACCCTGCACTTTAGAGAGGAAGAAGCTTCGTCTGCCGTGAGTTCCGCACTTCTGCCTCCACCCTGCCGCCTGGAAGCTCCCACCTGGTCATCTCCTTTGTTGTAAGTCCATCCTTGCTCGCTTAATCAGTTAAAAATTGTGTGAAACCTGCATATTTGGGTAGAAATTTTTGAACTGCACTTATGCCTTGCCTTCTCTTTTTTCTCCCGCAAGCATGCATATCAGAAAAAATTATTGAACTGCATTTGGGTAGAAATTTTTGAACTGCACTTATGCCTCCTCTTTTTTCTCCCGCAAGCATGCATATCAGAAAAAATGCCATTTAATCTAACATTTGGGTAGAAATTTTTGATCATTCTTGTTCTTTTCAACTCTGTTGATTGAAAAATTCAAATAAAAAACCTAGATCTACAGTCAATATGGTTTAATGGTTATATTATATTATTATGTAGATTTTCAACCCTTTTGCGTAGGTGACACGATTAAAAATGAGTTTGAATGGGCGACCAAGGGTTCCACCTTCTTCGAAGGCCATTTGTCGCTTGTTCTTTGGCAATGCTCCCAAATGCTATATTATATTATCTGTTTGGAACTTTTGAAAAAATTACAATATATTGTTTTTTCATTTTTAGCATTTACAATACAATATATTGTATTGCTAACATTGCAATATAAATATATTGTATTGTTAGCATTACAATATCAATATATTATATTGTTTATTCTCAAAATTACAATACAATATCAGATAGTATTGTTCCAATCCCTGTACCCGGGTGCATACGTTGGCCCTATGGAGCAGAGGCGACCGACATGGAATGGGCAAGGGCAAGTCGCCCCGCGGGCTTACATGCCTCCGAAGCTCACGCGCATGAATTTTCCAAAGTTCAAAGGAGGGGACGCCTTGAAGTGGGTGCAGAAGACCGAACTTTTTTTCAGTTACCAAGATGTTTAGAAGGCCCAATGGGTGCAGTTGGCTTCTTTCCACCTGGAGGAAGACGCCTTTCAGTGGACGCAGTGGTTTCTGAGGGGAAACGACTATGTGCCCTGGGCTGATTTTGTGGACGGTTTCACCGCACGGTTCGGTCCACCGAAGTATGAGGACTTTGAAGCTCTTTTGCACAAGTTACATCAGACATGAACAGTGACAGAGTACCGGACCGAGTTCGAGAAATTAGCCAATCGGGTGCACTGGGAAGAGAAAACGTTGCTTAGCTGTTTTGTCTCCGGGCTGAAAGAGCATCTACGGGATGAGGTCCGAGCATACATGCCCCGTAGTTTGAATCATTCCATCAGTCTGGCCCGTATTCAGGAAGAGCGATTCAACCAACAACGTTTTCGCACCACGGGGAGGACGGGAACTGTACCTACGGCCGCTCGCAGGGAGCCACAGGCGGCCGGCAAGCCGACCGTGACGCGTCTATCGTGGGTCGAACTGCAAGCACGAAAAGAGAAGGGCCTATGTTTCAACTGTGATGAAAAGTTTGCGCCCGGGCACAAATGTCAGAAGATACAAGTGTTCATGCTCTATGAGGATGCGTCCGTCGAGATAGCCTCCGAGACTGAGTTGGAGGAGGATTTGGACTTGACCGAGCTCGGGGTGTCCATACACGCAATGGAGGGATGCAACCCCCCCCCCCCCCCCCCCCCCCCCCCCCCCCCCCCCCCCGCACGATGCGGATTGCGAGAAAGATTAGCTAGGAGAAGGTGATGATTCTAGTGGATAGCGGGAGCACCCACAACTTCATGCATCCCAAGGTGGCACAAAAGGTGAGACATGCAATTAATAAGGGGGCCTCTTTCCACGTCGTGGTGGCCGATGGAAGCAAGTTACAATGTGAAGGCGTCATGAGAGGGGTTGAGCTGCGGTTACAGGGGTACACAAGGCGTACGGATGTCTATCTTCTACCCATTCGGGGGTCCGACATGGTGTTTGGGGTTCAGTGGTTGCAACAGCTACGACGTGTTACTTTTGATTGAGACCAGATGACGATGGAGTTCTTACAGCACGGACGACAGTATTGTCTGGACGGTCTTAAATCATCTCCGATGAAGGAAATATCCCTTCGAAGCTTGGAACAACTGGAGGGTCAAGGAAGCCTGATGTCAGTAGTTATGGGAGTCGTGCCGGCACCCCCGGAACTCCCCGTTGCACCCGCTCAGATACAGACATTGTTGGCTCAGTACTCCGATATCTTTCAAGCACCCCACTCACTTCCCCCTCTGCGATTCAAAGATCACCAGATCGAGCTTAAGCCAGGCGCCGAGCCTACCAACATCCGACCATACCGCTACCCGTACGTACAGAAGGCTGAGATTGAGCGCAGTGTTCGGTAAATGCTTACCGCAGGGATTATCCACCCCAGCACCAACTCCTTCTCCTCCTCTATCATTTTAGTGAAAAAGGACGACACATAACACTTTTGCGTGGATTATCGCGGTCTGAACGCATCCACTATCAAAGACAAGTTTCCTATTCCGCTGATCGAAGAATTATTAGACGAGCTACACGGCGCTCGCCTCTTCACCAAGCTCGACCTCAGGTCGGGCTAGCACCAGATTCGGATGCGCGAGGAGGACATTCACAAGACGACCTTCCGTACGCACGAGGACCACTATGAGTTCTTGGTGATGACCTTCGGGCTCACCAACGCGCCGTCTACGTTCCAAGCAGTCACGAATGAGATCTTTCGGCCTCTTCTCCGCAAGTCAGTGGTGATCTTTTTTGATGACATCCTCATCTACAACACCAGTTGGGAGGAACATCTGACCCATGTTGAGCACGTTTTCTTCCTCCTCCGCCAACACTAGCTATATGCCAAACAGTCCAAATGTTCGTTCGGGCAAGGAGAGGTGGAGTACCCGGGCCATGTGATCTCTGTTTGCGGGGTCAAGGCGGACCCCAAGAAGATCGACAACATGTTATCCTGACCTCGTCCTCAAACGGTCCGAGAATTATGGGGGTTTCTGGGCCTCACGGGGTACTACAAACGCTTTGTCAAGGATTATGGCAAGATCGCTCGGCCGCTGACACAACTGTTGCAAAAAGACGCCTTACAGTGGTCGGCTGAGGCGGAAGCGGCATTCTAGGCTCTTAAGGGGGCCATGACGACTACCCCGGTCCTCGCCCTCCCGGATTTCACCAAGAAGTTCGTACTGGAAACCTATGTGTCCAGCGTTGGGATTGGCGCGGTGCTGATGCAAGAGGGCCGGCCACTCGCCTTCTACAGCAAGGCATTAGCACCCCGCACTTTGGGGCTTTTTACGTATGAGAAGGATATTGATGCAGGACGACGCGTAGGGTTTACCCGTCTGTCGGCTTTTTCTAGGAAACCTTAAATGCATGCGGTTCTTAAATTAATTTTGCATAATTTAGAGCGGGCGCAACACTTAAGAAATTACGTAACTTGGATTTTTTTTGAAAAATGCAAAATTACTTCTTCGTTTTAAAATGAATTTTCTTAAACAATGGTTCGATTTTAAATCCGGGGAAGAAAGTTCGCAACTTTCGTTCTGTTCCGCTTGTCGTAGCACAACGAAAATCGTGAACTCCAAATACGTTTCCGTTTGGAGTTTTTAACGTAGCGTTCGCTTACAAAACTCGGGCGAAAACTCAGCAAATAGTCTATTAACCTACGAGAAAATATTGAGGCACACACAAAGGAAGAGATAGAACAATTACCTACGGATGAGAGTATGAGACGTCTTCCGTATTCGAAATCGATGGCGATCACGCGAGTAACTTCTCGTCACCTTCGGTCTCCGCTCCGAGGTCGGCCGCTATCGCACACGAGCACCAAGGAATTAATTCACTCCCTCACACGAGGTGGTTCCACGGAATCACTCAACAAAGTAAGGAAGACACAAACTAAACAAACCTAAGATTCACTCGCTCTTCGCACACAAGAGTGGCTCCTCGAAATCCCTAACTACTCTAACAAAGAGGTTCCACGAAATCTCTATCTACAATCCGCTAATTTGGACAACCGCAAACCCAATCAACCAATTCCTACTGTTCACGACAACAGTCCAAAATGAAATTAACATTCACTGATATCAACCATATGGGAAATCAAACCCTTAGCGCAGTAAAATTGATTATACTGTTCATCAATATCAACAACAAACAATTTACTCAGCAAAGCTCCATCTCCAACGGGAATTAACACAAGTGTGCAGGTAATTACAGTTTATCTTCTTCTCTCTAACAGGAAACTCAGCTCAAAGAGAAAATAGCATAACTCCTACAACAACATTAACTTCACTCACACTACAGTACTTCAAACAGGAAGATCACAAACGCAAGCAGCACTGCTCATCGTCTCCAGAGGAAGGCAGCGACATCACACAAAAATTCCATTTCAACATTCAATCACGCCTAACACCTACAGTGGCTCACACAGAGCTTAATCACGCCTAATTTTTAACTTCTATTCATCTTCCCTCACATGGGAAACAATCGCAGCAAAAGCTTTCTTCAATTTCATCGATATTCAACCACCAACCAAAAATACAAAATACATCCCTTTTTATAGGGTAAAACAAACGAAAAAAAACACTAAACATAATCGACTGAATCTTCAAAGGAGCGGCCATGGCGGAAACTGAAGCTGCGGGAGATGGCGATCGTACTGAAACCGTCGGGGTTGTGGCTCGTGGGGTGCGGATGTGGCCCTCGGGGTGGTTGGCGGTGTCGAGGCGCTGAAACCGTCCGATTCGGGTTTTATTTGAGTTTACATTTTTCTTATGCAGCGGTTACTGATTAGGGGCTTTATAAATAGCTGGCGGTTCAAGTGAGAGGGCATCGTGGGTTTCCTTTAGAAATTGGAACCGTCGGTCAATACACAGGAGCGATTCATGTTCATCTTCTTCCGGTGAGAAGATTTCGGAGCCCGGTGCGACGCTATGTAGACTCCTCCCCTCCGCCATTTCCCCACTCAGCCCACCGCCGCTTGAGCCAGCCCTATCTTCTTCCTACCACCGTCGGACCACCGTGCAGTCACCACCTCCACCACCTTCTCCAAACCACTGTTAACCCTGCTATCCCGTGAGTTCCCACATCTCTTCCTGACTGTTTTCCCCGCCTCAATCCCATCGACCTACACAACCCCATCCGTCTGCCACAGATAATCCCCCCCCCCCCCCCCCCCCCCCCCCCCCCCCCCCCCCGTGAACTCCACTAAAGCAACCTCAACCCCTCAAATCAGCCGCCTCTTTCATTACCCAAGCCCTTCCATCTGCCCGAGATCCATTCCCGCACCCCCTCCATCCCAGCCCCCGACGTTGTCGCGCCCATGTATGTCGTCCACCCCCTTCATCGTCGCCGCCTGCACGTGTAAATTGTGGTAAAATCATGTCCTTTATAGTTGTTTATTTTTGGCTACTCTTATTGTGATGGATGTATACAATTGTTCTGCGATTGCAGGGCGTATTCAATGTGTGCTTAAAAGGAATTGTTCTGATGATAAATTTAAAGTAATTAATTAATTGCTGCAATTTTGGAGCGGACCACATTTGTACTTGCATTTCACTACATTGCATTTAGCGAGTCCACTCCGAGTGAGTCGGACCTACCACCGCATCACTCTTGATTCTCTTATTCATTACTTTTCTCAGCAATTTTCGTCCGCATGTCAATGTATTGTATAATGAGAAGGTGAATTAAAGGGAATATGTCAATGAAGGAACTTTAAATAAGGATGCTTATGAATAGCTTGCAAATAAGGATGCTTATGAATAGCTTGCATAGTTGAAGTTTTTACTTGAGCTATTGCAGAGTATGAATTGGTTGATGGAGAAGGGCATCATCTTGATTATTACCATTATTTACCTTATCCCAACTATTTATGTTGTCTTTATAAATTCTTATTTCATTCATTTGTGTCGAGTGCTACATGAGGTGTTAAATCTATTTTTCGCTAATTATTTTGAACAACTTCTATGCATGTTATTTTATGTCTGCCCCTCTTCCTAATCGCTTGACACACTAATTTATCTACCAGCTAATGTTATTTGTGTCGAGTTTTAAAAAATTTCTATCTGGGTCTTTTAGAATTTGGGCAACATATAGCTTGTGTTTGAGAGAATGCACTAGTGGTGGCGAAAAGGAGGGGTTTAAATATTCGGTATAAAATTGGAGAGAGTTGGGTGTAGGGATGAGGTGAAAAGTTGGGGCAAACCCAATGTGAGGGGAATCGTTTAATGTGGCAACAAGTGTGGGTGGGGATGTTGATACACTAGAGTCGTATCGAGATCAAATGCTAAAATTTGCATTGCATTTAACAACTTAAAGATACAATCAAGAAACAAGTTCTCGCCAAACATCCGAAGGTTGGGTCCTCCTTGACACTCCACTCCCCAAGAGAGTCAAAACTTAAGACTCCAAAAGATGCTCATCTAAGAATACTATCACTCCTATATGTAGGCAAGTGGGGAAATACAAAGTTCAATAATGTACATAGGCTACATAGACTAATATCAGCGTGCGGCAACCCACATCGTTTCAACACACCCTGCCCAAAAAACGACCTTGACCTCAAGGTCGAGGGCCGAAGGGGTCGTCAGAAAACATCATCGGATCCAATTCCCTAGAGTCTGGATCAGTATCTTCAGATCCCAACAACACACATATTTCTGAGAGGGAAGACATGGGGGAGCGAGAAGGGTTGCTCGCAGCGAAAGCAGAGGCCCTTGCGATGAAGCTCGACGTGTTGCTGGTAAGAAAAACAATGGGGCCATCGGGGGGGGGGGGGGGGCTGTGGTAGTGGAGCTGGCGGCTGCGACGACGGGATCAGGAGCTGGGGCTCAGTGGGGGAAGAGATTCTACGTGCGGAAGGGGTGGCGGTAATAGCCGCGGTTGTTGGGGCGGCCGGGTCGAGGAGGATGGTGGAGATGGGTATAGTTCCTCGTCGAGATACCTAACATGCTCCATTGCGCGGGAAAGAGTAGACGAGTTGTGGACCCAAAGGCGCGCACGATGGTGGGGGTGCAGACCTGTCAGGAATAACCCAAGTAGTGATTGGGGGCCCCACCGGGAACATGCGTAGCGACCCCAATGAATTCGTCGATTTAGGTAGCCATGGAGTCAGAGTGGCAGATGGAGCTGAGGTGCTCAAAGGCATTACCCGCCTGACGGCTGTCGTAGTATTGGAAGAGTTCCTCCTTTAATGTGGGCTAGGGAATGTCAGGTACCTGTTGGCGCCGAGCCTTCCATATAGATAGTGGTGAGGGGGACCTTCTGGTTGGCGGAGGTGGACTGTAGGTCGAAGAGTTGCTCAGTGTGGGCGATCCTCCCGAGAGTGTCAGTATCATCGAACACAAGAATCTCAATCCGGCGGAGATGAGTCAGGGCAATGTCCAACGCGGGGTGCAAAAACCCCATGTGGTCGGGGACAGTTTGAATTGGTGGTGGTGGAGGGGCCGGAGGGCGATTAACTGCCTTGGTCAGTACGTGATAGCATTGGTGGAGGTGTTCTTGTCGGCGTGGAGGGCCATTGCCCAAGTCTTAGGTATGAAACAACGGCTAGGTGTAGCGGCGAGGAGCGCCGAACGGCTGCAATAGGAAGGCGAGGAAAAATGAGAAGTGGCCGCTGGAAAGCCATATAAGCCGTAAGAGGGCCTCCAGAAGGCGGGGAAAGAGATAGAGAATGCATTGTTGGAGATGGGCGACTCTGTAATGAGTGGAAACGCCGCTGGAAGGAGTAGAGTGCGGCGAAGGCGCAAATAAGACGCTGACACAGTTGTTGGAGGAGTCGGGTAAGAGCGGCAAGGCGATCGGCGTTGTTACCGGCGCGGAAGTCGCGATGGTGGTCGGCTGGATCGTGGAGGCAGTTGCGATGGTAGCGGGGTAGAAAGCCACACTCGTTAAATCTGAAGGATACGAGGCGGCGGAATTAGGGTTCAGTGGAACCCTAAATGAGGGCAGGTCTGACCAGTTGATATGCTAGAGTCGTATTGAGATCAAATGATGAAATTTGCATTGCATTAAACAACATAAAGATACAATCGAGAAACAAGTTCTCGCCAAGCATCCAGAGGCTGGGTCGTCCTTGACACTTCACTCTCCGAGTGAGACAAATTCTAAGACTCCAAAAAGATGCTCATCTAAGGATACTATCACTCTTATATATAGGCGAGTGAGGAAATACAATATGCAATAATACCCATAGGCTACATAGACTAATATCAGCATGTGGTGGCAGGGTTTGAGAAAGAGATGTGCCAAAGCAGCTAGGGAAAAGGACAAGAGCGCCTGGTTTGAGAAAGAACAAGTAAAGAGGAGGGGAAGTTTGATGGGACAAGACAAGTGAGGAAGAAAGTGGATTTTGGTGACTAGTGAAGATGGGAAATTCAACTATTTGGATGAAAAAAGAAGGGGGTGAGACATGTGGGACCAGATAATAAAGGCAGGGAGAAATATGTCATGTGGACTTGAGAGAAAAAAAAGAAAGAAATAAGGGGGGAGGGGGTCCACTCAGAGAGAGAAAAATTTCTGGCCCGATTTCTTTGTAATTAGAAGAGTTGCCATCCATGACTTGCGTGGATGGGGATGCGACAAGAACGCCCGCATGTGTACCTTATCCATATCATATGCAACATGATAGGCTAAGAAACTGCAAAGGTGACATTCGAGGGGCTGCCAGAGAAGCTGTAGGGGTGGGAAAGGGTGGATCGACGCAGGCGATGCAGGGCTCGACAATAGTAAGGAAGGAGGTCGGCGTCGTAGGAGGCTGGACCATCGACAACAACGGATGCGAACTCCGATGCGGCGGGCTGCTCGACGACTTCAGGGCTGGGAGGGACACGAGTCGGCTTCGGTCAGCGACAAGGACGTCGTGGAGAAATGTTGGGGGAAGTACTAAACGTCCATTTCCGCCGACAACAGTGGAGGAGGACCCTTGCACGGATGGCCGAACATTAATAAAGAAAGAGACCCCATTGTTGGTGACCTGCTGGTCGCTTGAATATGCGGCAGTGCGGGTGAGGATCAGGGTGCGGAACTCTTGAGCCGGTTGATTTGGTGGAGCGGTTGTGGCTGTGATTAGAGAGACGCCCAGAGGCCGTGCACCTGGGATGATGACAGAGTTGGTGGTCGGCGACAATGAGGGTAGTGAACAAGAGGGCGTTGCTACTGCACGAGTTCGCCGAGTCGATTGATTTTGGCTTCGAGAAGGTGTACCACGACGAGAAGTTTTGTGAGCATATCCGTTTGCCGATTGAGGCACGCACAAACGGAGATGGCAGTGGAGGACATGGTCGGAGAGGAGGCGTTCCAAGTGGTGGCCGAAGGGACTGCCGGTGAGAATAAACCGCGGCCAGACGGTGGCAGGTCGGACCAATTGTTACGAACAAGATTCTTTGATGTGCAGCTTAACAAGACATTATTTCACTAACATTCATAATAAAGATATACTTGCCATTCCCCCTTATATTGATGAGGGAGACCACAATACAACACACACTATGATTAATATAACTTATATAATATAATATTAATTATTATTAACTAATTAATTAATAATATTATATTCCGTCATGAATATATCACGTCGGCTTCCATATGCGAGCGCCCATGGTGTCGATGAGGGATGTCCGTTCTGACGAATATGTGAGCGTAACGCCTTCATTGAACATATACAAAATAAACAACTTTTTTTGTAATGATATTGTTTTTTCCGTTTAATTGACAATCAAGCTATCACCATATTTTTGTTGTTGTCCTTGCTTTGCAGGTTTGCTCGTGCTGGCTCTGTTGTTCTATCCATTCATGATGCAAGTGACATATTTTTGGAGATTGGGAAGATGTCAAAGTATAGTGGCTATGAGCAACTCGCAGGCTTCTCATTTTCTGTCTTTGCTGTCTCCTGGGTTATACTTCGCCTGATATATTATCCTTTTTGGATCCTTAGAAGTACAAGGTGAATATAGGCTACCCCACATTACGTTTCATTCACTTTTTTTGTTTAATTCTTTTTTAGAGTATTAATATAGGCAACTTGCTGGTACATTGGAAAAACCATCACGACATATTGTTCTAGTTCTATAATCAAGGCCATCCATTGGAAAAAAAACATCACGGAATATTATATTTTAAGGAACTAATTGAGTAGGTGCCAAATATCTTAGGGGCACACACCTCCGCATGAGCTCCGCCTACCATCCGCAGACGGATGACCAATCCAAAGTCCTCAACCGCTGTTTGGAGACTTGCCTCCATTGTTTCATTGGCGAGAGACCGGGCACATGAGCCAAGTGGTTGGGCTGGGCTGAGTACTCGCACAACACCGCCTACCACCATGCAACGGGTACGACTCCGTTTGAGTCCGACTACGGCCAACCACCACCAAATGTCGTGTGACACCTACCTAGGGAGTGCCTTGTGCCGAGTTTGGCAACTCACCTCCAAGATCGGGACATCATTCTTGACAGTCTCAAACATCACCTCCGTCGGGCCCAGTCAAAAATGACATCTTTCGCCAACCACAAACGCCGGTACCTCTCCTATCAAGTCGGTGAGAAGGTCTTCATCAAGCTCCATCATTACCGCCGACTCACGGTCGCTAAATGCCCTTGCCCGAAACTCGCGCCGCATTTCTTTGGGACGTTCGCCATTGTGGCCCGGATCGGCGCCGTCTCCTACAAGCTCCAACTTCCCGAGGGGAGCTGGATCTACCCGGTCTTCCACATCTCTCAGCTTCGCCGCGTTGTGGACGACCATCCGACACTGGACCACATTCCGGCCTATCTTGACTATTCCGACTCCGCCCCTATATATCCGGACATCATTCTAGGCCACCGCCACCACCTTCCCGGAGACGTGGCCCCAGAGGAGATCCTTGTGGCCACGTGGCCAACGCCCCCCCCCGCGTCCTAGGCCACGTGGCTACTGCGAGATGTTTTCCGCCGTCAATTTTTCCAGATGGCGGCAATTAAGTTGCGGACTTGGAAAACTGGGCAGTAAAGAAGTCATTCTTAAACAAGTTAGCTCCAGGGAAGATGAAAATGGTAAGTTGGGTGCGTGAGAAAACTGAGTGTGGTTGTTTGAGAAACGATTATATTGAAGGGAAGGTGAAATTAGCTTATATTAAAGATAGTGAATGAAATATAGAGTTCGTGATTTGGGCATCTACAATGAAGGACAAGAGACTTCCAATAAGACATGTAGAAAAAATCAATGTAAAGGGATTAAGGGAAAATGGGGTCTGCCATTGGTTGTTGGACCATAATGTACAATGATGATGTTAAAACACAGCCTTGTATGAGAGTTTTCTAATGACCATGATTGCTCCCTTGCAGTTGAGGAGTGCCCTTACAGAAACATATATATTTTTTATTTTTCTCGACTAATTATATTCAAATGCCATATTGACTTTGACTTCATCAGTAAAGTCTTTTTTTTTTTAATTTGATTAGTCATCCTGTTTTGCTTTTGCAGCCATATCCAAAAACCAGAGACTTTGGTTTTCAGTCTATTTTTTACATGCAAGAGGATGTTGGTTATTTATTTTTGCATTTTATTTCAAACTCACCTCCTCTTACAATCGAATGCTTTTGCATTTATTTATCATTGTCAGCTTAATAATTTGAAAGTCTTTTTAAATAGATTTGTCATGTTTTTGTGAGTTTTGTGCAGTTATGAAGTTGTTTTGACCTTGGACAAGGAGAAGCATAAGTTTGAAGGTCCAATATACTATTATGTGTTCAACACACTTTTGTTTTCATTGCTTGTGCTTCATATTTACTGGTGGGTGTTAATCTATCGAATGCTTGTAAAACAAGTCCAGTTGAGAGGCCATATTACTGATGATGTTCGATCTGGTAAGTTCCGCTCTTTTCATAATTTTTGAAACTTGATATTTGTGTCAAGAGTAAGGCACCGTTTGGTAGGGTGGAGCTCACGTAGCCTGGATCCGCAGACTTTGGACACCACTTGATCGGTGACCGTGGTGCACAACCACGGCACAACCAAACTACTGTGGAGCTGCAGCGGTGTTTCACGTTATCCGCATCGTGGGACATCAGTCCTGCCAAACAAAGCCTCCGTGGGATATCCATCCTGCCAAATATATCTTATTTCTCTAGCGCGGTTTGACAAATGTAGGAGAATAACACTTTAACCCTTTGAATTGATCAATTTAAGCACATATCCCTATGATTATTTCCCTGTGTGCTGATCAAAGTGCCATTATTATGTTTTCTAATAATGGCACTTTGATCAGCAGACAGGGAACTAATCAGCTACTAACATATATCCCTATCAGGCTATCATTATGTGTCATCTTAAATAGCTGTAGCCATTAGTAACCGAACCGCAAATTTCCCGTGAGATATACTTGTTCCCGATGAGCGTATAATTGTTTCCGCTCATTTGAATACGTTCAACTGGATGTACTGGGTGGAGTATATATGCCCCTCCGTAAATGGATTTATGTCTAGATGATGGAGGTTGTTTCTATAGATGTATATCTCTGGTTTCAATGCGCTCCATATCCCTTCTCTTATACTCTCCAACTGCGAGTTGGTGATTTCTTCTCGCCTAGTTTTTTAGTGATTTGAGTTTCCCTTTGGAGGTATCTTCCTTTTTTCAACTGCCAGGGTTTAAGCAACTGGTAGAGGAGCAGCCTCATGATAGTCAATGATTTTTTTAGATTTAGGGGATTGGAAATAAGGAATCTCAAATTTTAACGGCAAAATGCGGCATTTAAATCCGATATAAGGGCTACTTACAAAGAAAAAGCTAGTTTTGGATATGAGCAGGAGCTCATGCAGAAACACATTATGTTGGAAATAGCACTTCCTCATTGTTTTAGTAAAAATATAATGATAACTTCTTTTTCAAGTACATAGGTTTTGTATACTTCCATGGTGTTTTGTGGTCATAATGCTAATGTTATATGAATAAAGTATATGTACTCCTAAATGTTTTTTTCCCAATCATCATGAACCTATTTAGCGTGGCAAACCTTCAAATTTCATCATCAACACTATCAATAACCTTATCCAACTACTTAGGATAGCTCTATGAATCCTCATTTTCTATTGATTCTTCTCGAGTGTTGTTCAGGGTGTTAAATCTTGATCACGTAAATAATTTTTGTCAACCTTCATTTACGTAACCTTTGTTCGCCTACCAAATTCCTATACACTGAATCTATCTACTCTGACCAGTTCATTTCCTAAACTTCGTTCGTTGTACACGTCCGAAACACCCGGGTTTATTTTCTGCCATTTTATTTTTCGATACTCCAATGTATCTGTCTTATCACAAAGTACTCCCGCAGCACTTTTCCATTTTAACCATTCAAACTTAACTCTAGAGGTTATATCCTCAATCTATATTCTCATTCTTTACAATAATCGTACCCATGTATCGCCTTTCTTCTAATAAGATATATCGATAATTGTCAATATACAAACCCTCAATCTTCATAACAATATATCAAATATTCTAATTTATTATGTTTTTTTTTGCTTCAATTACTTTGCTTTGAGGCAAGTTCAAATATTTTTCTTAATCTTTTATGCAGATTCTGAAGGTGAAGATGATCATAGAGATTGATTTTAATGGGATTGAAGAATTTGGTAAGGCTGATTGGATCAATAAACAGCAAAATCTTAAAACTAATCAAATTTGTCATTTTGTTTGAGATCATATAATTTTTTTTCTCTGATGACTGCTAGATCTCTTCATTCATCTGCTGCCAGTGGCTGAAGCAAATGCGGCATCCTGTACTAAGGCGCATCCGAATCTCACAACAAGGCTCCAAATCATGAACTCAAAATGTGTCATGTTATTTATTTACGAGTGCTTGCCATCGGAGATAGATGCCTGATAGTTCCAGGTTTTTGTACATTAATTTTAGAGGGTTTTCTGATGCTAGTGTTTTTTAGGGAGTTCTGATTCAAATTGAACTAACTGTTTCATCTTTTCCCCCCAAGAGCATCTTCTTAAATTCATTTCATTCTCAAGCTAATGTTAACTTGATGGTATTATTTCAGCAGGTGTAGATTAAGCCATTTAATTTCTCCTTTTACTTATAAAAATGAAGTTAAGAATGAATGGAAGGGACTCAAATTCATTGTGAATGAATATTGTTGTTGCTGCTGCCATATCTGTTCTGTAATTTTATGTATTTGTTTCTGCTACAGTTGATAGTTTGAGATCTGTTCTTCATCCTCTCATCTTCCCCCCTCCCTCTTAGGGTCTGTTTGTTCGAGCATTTTTTCTTCATTATGTTTTTCAAAAAAATGCAAAAGCTAGTTTTTGCTCGTTTGAATAGCCTCCTTTGAAACCACTGATCCCGCAAAACACCGTTCAGCAGATCGCTGAATGACTCGCCGATTGCATTCTCAATCCTAAGCGTTGATCGCTGATCGTTGAGCTGCTGCACTAACCAAACGCTGATCGCCGATCACCCTCTTTCATTTTCATTGTTCTATATTTACTTTCTATTGGTATCTTGATCGACAATTGTTGATCGTCGAGCTCTTGATCAACAATCGCTGATCGTAGCCCACTCCACGATCGTTGACGCTGATCGCATTTATTTTCTCTGCTCAAATGCTGATTGTTGATCAACGATTATTCTCTCATATTGTCTAATCACATTTATTCTTATTCCAATTTTCTCTCTTCTTAATCAGATTCTACTTAACCACCTCCTCCACCTCTCTGGCTCTATTGGAGACCAACCATTAATAGTTATGAAAAATACTGCTCTAACTTTGCATGATTATAGAAATCTACTATCTATCTTTTAAAATTATTAAAATATCCCCTCTAAGGCTGCGTTTGGCGCGACTTATTTGCTCTGGTGAGGTGGGACAAAAATGTCATTGTCATAGAATGTATGTTTGATATAACAAATGTTACTACTGTTACAAAAAAAAATAGTTTGGAGCATAAGATTTTGGTATGACAATGACGTTTTTGTCCAACCTCACCAGAGCAAATAAGCCGAGCCAAATGCAGCCTAATGCACCAACAAAACCTCTGGAAGACCCCTACAGGTGGTTTTTTTTTTGGAAAATGTTAATAAGTAAGCTTAAGGTGTGGTTTTGATACTTTTAAGAGATGGAAGGGGTGGGGGGTGGGGGGGGGGCATAATTATACAAAGTTAGAGGAAGGTCCCAATAAATGACCCTAGCATAATAATGTTACAAGTCTTGAATGGCAAAGATATTGATTAAATTTAAAATAAAACCCCCCTTTTAATGATGATTTGAACGCAAAGCATAGAGCCACATACCAAACATCATGTCGCACCAGGGTAAGTTTGTAAGGCATTGTTTGTGGCGGCTGTTTGAGAGCTGTTCATATCGCTCCAATATCAAAAGCCATGCCAAATAGGATACATCACAATAAGCGGTGACATCGGCCACCGACAAAAAGAGCTGTACGCAAAAATCCAATGGTAGAGACCTAAAGATATCTATTTGGGGTCCTAAACACGAGCACCGGTCGTCTTGTGCCGTCTAATAACTTTCCATGAGTATATAAGCTCATTACACATTCGGCAAAGAGTGGCCACATTTATGAGTACATTATACTATTAATTACTCAAACCTCCTTTGCGAGTTAGCATAATAACATGTTGCACTCTTCTATCTCTTGAAATTACATAAACCTCCCCTATGAGTTTACATTTCATAACAAGTAGGCGCAAAAAAACCCCTGAAGCAGCAGCCCTAACAATCAAAGTAGCAGCTTCTAGTCCTTAGCAGTGCTTGCCACTTGACGACCGTCTGAATATTAGGGGTGTTCTTAGAAAACCGACTGCGCCGAGCGGTCTGATTCGATTCAATGTCAGTTTAAGCTCTCAAAAAATCCGCATGTAATTGACGATAAAAGTAACTGATGATTATGCTTGTGATAAAACAAAGTAAAATTTCTATGAAAGGGAGCATAGTACTAGTGTGTATGTTAGAGAATATGAAATAATTAATGTTTAGGCAAAATATGTATGATTGAATAAGTAGTTATGTGGTGTTTAATGGGTAGTGGGGTGTGGTAGTCATGATAGTTGTGGTGGTTAAGATGGAGTGGTGGGGGGGGGGGGGGTGGCGGAGGGGGTGAGGAAGGAAGGTTGGCCAGGGTGGTGTCCTGCTAGTTTAGGGAGGTGGAAGGAGGTGGCCGGCCAATGGAGCATGGGGAGGTGGGATCTATCACTTTTCTAGTTGCTCGATTTATTTCGCCTATCTGCGTCTGTGGCGGCCTCTTACAGCTTTACAACCTCTTTGTCATTATTATGATTCAGCTCCTTATGAACGATTCACCTATCTATCATTTTCTCGCCTCTCATTCTATAAGCTCGCTTACCCTTCTAGACTATTGTCCTCAGATTCACTATCGTAACTCAACTCCATATGAACCATTCGCTGCTCTTTCTATAAACTCATCTTTCTCTTATATATTTCTATAAACTCGCCTTTTATCAACCATTCACTTTTCTTTCTATGATCTCATCTCCTTCGCTCTCTTCACCTATCTTTTTATAAGCTCAGCTCCAAGACCATTCCCCTCTTTTTCTATGAGCTCATTGATTTACACACCTTTATGATCTTTTTATCGCTATCACGACTCAGCTCTTTATAGATTGTTTGCCTCTCTTTCTATAAGCTCCCTTAACCTTCTAGGCTATCGTCCTCGGAGTCGCTTTCCGGACTCAAATCCTTATATACCGTTCGTCTATCATCTCACCGACTATCGTCCTCCGAGTCGCTATCGCGACTTAGCTCCTTATGGACAATTCACCCATCGACTCACAGGCTATCATCCTCTGAGTCTCTATTATGACGCAGCTCCTTATAGACCGTACGTCTATCGACTCACAAACTATCGTCCTCTGAGTTGCTATCACGACTCAGCTCCTTACGGGCAGTTCGCATATTGGCTCACAACTATCTCCTCTGAGTCAATATCACAACTCAGCTCCTGTCGTTATTGTCCCCTTTCCATATGACTAAACGTTTTCTTAACCACCCCATGGAATCATCATCTTAAACAAAGGGAGTGATGTCCTAATCCCCACTCTTATGTCCAATAGCACATGAGGAGAATGATTGGACCTCAACCTTTAGACATGCTTGCCACTTTTTCGAGCTAGCTCAAAAAACCTAGACTCCCATGGCTCGTTTGGTAGCCCTTATCTCTGAGCTCTTCTTGAATCAAGGAGTGGAAGCTCAGCTCGTCTGCGACAGTTCCTCTCTCCGATGGGGAGTAGAAAATAATTCCATTTCTTATCATGGAGAGAGATCCATTTGACGGGGAGTTCTCTCTAACCATCACTAGGAGAATGAAATGAATTTGGGAAGACATTCTTGGGGAAAAGATGAACTCCCCGTCATCCAAAAATTAATCTTGCTCCATATATGTTGAGCGCACCAAACAATTTGTTCATCATCTGCATATCAATCTTGCTCTTTAGTTTGCTTTCAGCTTGTTATTAAGCTGCCAAGCCTATTCTTGAAATAGCTTAGGGCCTGTTTGGCGTGTCTTCTCCACGGGAGGGCC